>MU551628.1:2173924-2209250 GCA_024362625.1 Silurus asotus
TCACACATTTACATCCATACAGTCACACATTCACACACAGTCACACATTTACATCCATACAGTCACACATTCACACACAGTCACACATTTACATCCATACAGTCACACATTCACACACAGTCACACATTTACATCCATACAGTCACACATTCACACACAGTCACACATTTACATCCATACAGTCACACATTCACACACAGTCACACATTTACATCCATACAGTCACACATTCACACATTCCACACAATCACACATTCACATCCATACAGTCATGCATTCACACAGTCACACATTCAGTCACACATTCATTCACAGTCACATATTCATACAGTCACACATTCACATTGTCACACATTCATACAGTCATGCATTCACACACAGTTACACATTCCTTCACACAGTCACACAATTATACAATCACACATTCATACAGTCACACATTCACAGTCATACATTCACACACAGTCTTACATTCACATTCATGCAGTCATGTATATTTACACACATTCCCAATTACGCATTCACAATCACACAGTCATGCATTCACAAGATTACTTTAGAAAATGTTAAAAATAATCAGCCATTAATGTGACATTTCATTCTATTCTCTGTACTCAGTACGTGTGTGTGTGTGTGTGTGTGTGCGTGTGTGTGTGTGTGTGTTTGTGTGGTTATAGAATAAAGTGACATTTCATAAAACAATAGCAGCGTCACCTTGACATATTAAAGAGAATAGTGTTGCTTTTAAGCCGGCTGAATACACGTCCCTCAGCCCCCACTCCTGCCTCGACACAGCCCCGGTTTCAACAGCACAGCACCCCACCCACTGCATCTATACCCACCAGTGTGTGTGTGTGTGTGTGCGTGTGTATGTGTGTTTGTGTGTGTGAGAGAGGGAGAAAATTTCTGCCAATTTATTCACGTTAAAGGAGAAAAATGTTGTATACCCGAGCAGAGTAAGTGTATGGGTGTGTCAAACACAACAATTAAACAAACGCACTTGAGCCTTCTTTACTGTCTATCGCTCTTTATAGAAGTAGATGTAGAACATCCCATCCTTCAGGGCCTTTTCTCGCCGCGCTGCTTTTATTTTCTCACGTTATTACATAACAGAACACAAAAACCAGCTGAGACTAGTTTATAACAAACCCCTGACCTTAAACCAACCCAAACTGTACCCTTACCTCTTCCCCTAACCCTACCACAACCCTTAACCTTACCCATAACCATACCCCTAACCCGAATGCTCCCCCTCCCCCCTAACCTTACCCCTGCCTGAGGATTTAAACACCACAGTGTTCCAGACTGACAGCTGTGCAATGCTGAACACATCAGTTCTGACTTGCAATTACATTCCTGTATAATTGTGTGACCTCCACTTAAATGTCTGACTTCATAACACCCCCCCTTTTTTTTTTTTACTTTCCACCCCCCCCCTTCTCCTTACTCTGTATGTGGGCTCCTACACGTTCCTGCTAAATGGGTAAGAGTGCAAATGTTTTGTGTCTCCTGTTTATTTACATCAGATCCCATAACTCTGGTCTGTTCTCTTATATCTGCAGTAGGAGTGTCCTATGTGAGTGGGCGTGGCCAGTTTTAAAGACCATCAGTATCAGTATCAGCCATTACGCTACGTGAAGCAAAGAAATCCAGAGTGTAAACCAAAAAAGTGTCCCTGGTGTAGAGAAGCCATCCTCTTTTCATTTCCAAAGTAACTAAAAGAGAAACGATTGAATATAAAAGATTCTTATGTTTGAATAAAGAATTATGAGTTGCATTTATCTACGTTGTGTAAAGAGTGGGCGTGGTCTTGTTGTCTGAGATATTGAAGAATCAGAGGTATAACGAGACTTTTTTTTATATAAAAAATTTAAAATGACAGGATTTCAAACATATGTTTGTACCATTTTTCACTTTTTTGGTCAAAATTCTTTTTAATATGCGACCAGTCTGTGAGGTTCTGACACTTTATCCAGCCAAACCTTTATACATTTCTCAAAGTATCTCAAAGTCAATATAAAATTATCATTGAATTTTTCCTTTTACAAACAAGATCATACTTATTGCATCTCTGACGTATACCACGGTGCAGCTAAATACTCCATTCTGATTGGTCAGGAAGTACTGATTTATTCACACATTCATATTAATGCTCACAGATGCTTTGAATGATCCGAAGCAATATACACATACACACACACCAATGCAAAGCCAAAACAGCGAGTCAGAACGAGGACGCTCGATGAGGAAGCATTTGGTCCGTTTCAAAGTGAAAATTCAGAAAGCGCTAAGATATTAATATCAGTCGTCTCTAAAACTTTTTTGTCACATGCGATAATTTTAAACCTTTAAACAACTGTTAGCTATCTAAAACTAAAAAGTGATTTCTGTGATTTCTCCAGAATAGAGGTCGATCAATGTGGGTTTTTCTCGGGCCGATGACAATGAGAATATTTAGAAAAGATGGCAGCTGATGGTATCTAATCTTTTTGGTCGATTGGTTTGGGTAATATTTTCCTCTTTATAAGATGAAATACTTGGATAAGAACTTAAAGCCTGGGATACACCAAGCTGCCAGTCAGCCAACAAGTGATTATTGAGTGTCGGTTGCCTTTAGTTTGTTTGGTGTTTTCCGCACTGTTGGCTAAAGTTAAATGGCGTCGGCTGTTTTTTGGCCGATTAAGCATATTAAATCGAAGGTGGGGCTCGGCGGCAGGAAATAGAACTCCGATTAGCTATTCAGTTTAACGAATAAGCATTTGAGGAAAGAAATGGAACTGACAAAAGCAAAAATTAATCAGTCAACCCCTACTACAGAACTTTTTAATGGAACAAGCTGCAGTCCACTCACCAGACTCTTTGCTCTCCGTCGCCCCCTGGTGTTCGTCCAGCCTCAAGTCACTCAGCAGGTGTTCCAGAATCTTATGGGGCGTCCCGGACACCACCACATACCTGTCAGACAGAGCAGAGCATGAGGAATCAGATGGGTAATCGTCCTCGGTGGAGCAGATCGAGTTCAGGCTGCTGCTTCTGTCCCTGTTGCTAAACACGTCGTCTTCACCGTCGTCATCGATATAGCGAAAACGAGAAATGTCAAAAGTTTTCAACTCAGCATTAGAGCTGCTACACTCTGACTCTGATCCTTCATCTTCGTCATCTTCCTCAACCTCTTCCTGTTGCACGAGCGTCACCGGCTTGTGGTTTCGCATCTCTGTGAAGCTCTGGGTCACGGCGTCATGCTCCAGAGGGAATATCAGCGGCTCGCCCTGAGCGCCAGCCGAGCTCCAGGCACACACTGCTCTGCTCCAGCAGCTCTGGCCCAGTCTTGCTGAACCTCACACGCACACACACACACAGCAGACACTCCCTACAGTGCGCAAAACAAATTTCTAGCACACATTCACACACTATGCTAAGCCTTAAGTCTAAAGACACACAATTTGGCTCATCCAGAAGACATTCTCGCTTTCCGCCTCCCAAACGCAAGTCTTAGTCTATTAGAGGCCACTGCACTGGCGAGCTCTGCAGGCTGAGTTTATGTTAATGAATGAGGGAGGAAGAGAGGGAGGGTGGGAGGAAGAGGAGGAGGAGGACAGGGAATGACTGGTGATTGGAAGGAGGAGAAACGTGAGTGATGGTGATTGAAGGAGGAGGAGACCAAAGAAGCTGAAATGCTGAGATAGACAAATAGAAGCAAAGAAAGATAAAGAGAAAACAAGTCGCTCACCTTCTATCGCCATCGTCCTCTTTAACTCCTCCTGCTGTTTGAGGCGATGCTCGGTCAGACGCCACTCTCTGGAGCACGAGCACATCTTGACCCCTTTCCTTCAAACACACCCGCACCGCTCCTTCGCCCTGCGCCTGACACACACAGACACACACACACACAGGCTTATACATGTGCTAACCCGTTCCCAAACACATTCCCTGCATTCTCACATGCCGGGACTGTTCATGTTCAATACAGCATTGGTATTTGATTTTAAATACCAATCAAATGTATGATGACAATCATGCATGCTTGTATGACATCATATATACATTTACATTAACGGCATTATCCAAAGCTACTTACATTTATCTCACCCAACGAACTGAGCGGATATGGGGTTAAGGGCTTTGCTCAGGGGCCCAAAAGAGGCAGCTTGGTGTGGATCTGAATTCATGACCTTCAGCTCCAAAAGTCTAACACTTTAACCACTAAGCTATTACCTCCTCTAACAAAAGTGAGTACACCCTACGTGAACATGTCAAAACTGTATCCAAAGCATCAATATCCTGTGTGAGCACCATTGTTTATTAGCACAGCCTTAATCCTCCAGGGCATGGAATTCACCAGAGCTGCACAGGTTGTTGTTGGATCCTCTTCCACTCTTTCATAATGACATCAAGGAGCTGCTGGATGTTAGACATGACGCTTCTTCACATTCCACTTGAGGATCACCACAGGTGCTCAACAGGGTTCAGGTCTGGAGATATACTTGGCCACTCCAGAACCTTCACCTTTAGCTTCCTCAGCAAGGCAGGTGTCATCATGGCGGTGTGTTTGGGGTCATTATTCGGCCTTTCAGCCCAGTTTTTTGAAAAGAGGGCATCATGTTCTGCTTCAGAATGTCACAGTACATGTTGGAATCCATGTTTTCCTCAATTAACTGCAGCACCCCAGTACCAGAAGCACTCATGCAGCTTCAGACCATGATGCTACCACCACCACCATGCTTGACTGTAGGTAAGACAGGTAAGACAATTTTCTTGGTCCTCCTCAACGGGGTGTCACCACATAGGACACTATCTGAGCCAAACAAGTTTATCTTTGTCTCATCAGACCACAAGACATGGTTCCAGTAATTCATGCTCTTAGACAGGTTGTTCTTCAGCAAACCGTTTGTAGTCTTTCCTGTGAGCCAGCTTTAGAAGAGGCCCTTTCTGGGAAGACGGCCTAAAAACCGACTTGTTGCAGTGTGGAGCGTTTGGTCTGAGCACTTCCAAGTGGACCTTCCACTTCTGCAACCTATAAAGCAATGCTGCAGCACTCATTAGTCTGTTTTTTAAGACAGTTCTGCACATGAGGCACAGCATGAGGACTCGTACTCAACTTATTTGAAGGACCCTTGCGAGGTCTGTTCCGAGTGGAACCCGTCTTGAAACCTCTGTATGACCCTGACCACTGTACTGTAACTTAGTTTTAGGGTGTTACTGGTTTTCTTATAGCCTCTGCCATCTTTGTGGAGAGCAACAATTCTAAAGCTAAAATACTCAAAGTTCTTTGCTATGAGGTGCATGTTGAACATCCAGTGATCAGTATGAGAGCATTGTACTCAAAAGAATCACATTGTAACTGCTCTAATACACATTTTTGTGGTCCTGTCAGACGAAAACATGAACATGATGAATAGAATATGTGGCTTTGCATGTTGACACCATGTACAGCTGTTAACACGTAGGGTGTACTCAATTTTGTTGCCAGCTAGTTTGATAATAATGGCTGTATTTAGAATTTTCAGGAGAGAGAGAGAGAGAGAGAGAGAGAGAGAGAGAGAGAGAGATACTATAGATTAATAAAGAGAAAAATAAAGCCTGAAGATTTGTTTAATAATAAAAAAATCCATTCAGTTATTCCATCCACTGAGGCTCTTTCACTTGAACTGTTTTTTTCCTGAAACATCATCTTGACATTGCGAGCTGCACAGTTTGGTACTTCTCCATGCAGTTCCATCTTTCTGACGCTTTCAACACCTCAGTTATTTACATTTACAACATTTGACAGACCTCCTTATCCTCATCTTATACAACTCGAGCGGTTGAGGGTAAAGGGCCTTGCTCAGGGGCCCAGCAGTGGCAGCTCGGTGGTGCTTAGATTTGAACTCACAACCTTTCTGACCAGAAGTCTACACAGATGCGCAGGGAGGTACTGCAGTAAACAGTAAAGACCCGTTCAACACTGGAGCAGATACTGATGTTCTGCATGAAAACACACTGCTGTCTGGAGATGACAGAGAGGAAATGCATGACTGCACATGCCTTGAAATACACCTCATATTTTTTTTATCTCTATGTATATGTATATGTATGTGTGTGTGTGTGTATGTCTGTAAGAAAGAGAGGATGTGCATGTCCAGAAAGAAAGAGAGAGAGAGAGAGAGAGAGAGAGAATGTTTTTTGTTTACTACTGAGGGTAAAAATATGCTCCTTCGCTTACTTGGCAGCTGGCCAGATGTGTAACGGAGATGTTACACATTTCCAAGCCCGAAAAGGAAAGATGTGGTAAAAGTCAAACATATGCTTGGGGACAAGTGAAGTGCAAAGAGCAGTCTAGAGTTTTCTTTACACACACACACACACACCTGGATATTTTACATTACACAGGAAGCTCAGTTGAACTTCACACACATCATGTTTGTTCCTCAATGTCCTCATTATCCAAGACTAACAGGACACACAGTGGGGCATTCTCACAGAGCTTCCAACTGATTGGCTATTCCTGAGAGACACACTACCCAAACCCTGTGAGTTTCATGTATACATGCATGTGTTTGTGTGTATATGTGTTTGTGTGTGTGTGTGATTTTGTGTGTGTGAGAGAGAGAGAGAGAGAAATAGAGATAAAGGAAAATAGAGATTGAGAGAGAGAGAGAGAGAGAGAGAGAGAGAGAGAGATCTTAAGATGCTAACATAAAAGACTATGAACTACACACGTGTGCTTACAAAGGCCTACGCACTAATGCACACACACTCACACACACACACACGTTTCTGTCACATGATGAAGAACACTATTAAGTGACAAATTCTGAGTTATGGCAATGTATAACATTAGGAATTGTCAATCGCATGACAACCTGTGTGTGTGTGTGTGTGTGTGTGTGTGTGTGTGTGTGTGTGTGTGTGTGTGTGTGAACCATGAAACACCTGGCCAGCACCACGTGCCCTCTCATGGATGAGTCATTCAGTTGTGAGCAGCTGGCAGGTGAGCAGGTAGGAGTGGTCAGAAGGAGTGGGCAGAGTCAGACAGGTAACAACCTGCTCACATTCTGTGCAGCACTGCAGCTGCCGTCTGCTCTCTGCTCTACACACACTGAAGATCCAAACACACACACGCCGACACACACACACTCAAACACACACACACACACATAATCCCACACTCGGACACAAACCCAGACACATACACTGCGACACACATAAACACCGACGCAAACGCAGACACACACAGATGCAAACACACACACACAACTCACATACAGTAGACAAACACAGACACACATACACAGATGCAAACACAAACACAGACACACATATAGACACATACACACAAACAGACACACACAGATACGAACACACACTAACACAGAGACAGATGCAAACAAACTCACAGACACTTGAACACAAACACATGGACACACTCAGATACACACACTCTGAAACACACACGGACTAACAGATGCAAACATATAGACAAATACATAAACATATAGACACTAAGACTCACACACACACACACACACACACACACACACACACACGGTCTGAGTGTGACCTTGCTGCCAGGCACCACTGGCTTGTGGAAGTGTGTGTTCAATCAGGAGCTATTTTTTTCTCTCCAGTGCGCACTGAAGGATGATCTGACATGAACACCACAGGAAACTTAAACACCTGCAGGAGGGAAACCTCTAGAACAACCAGACTCCGACAGTAGACATCGCTCCACCCTTGACTTCCACACGACCTCTATCCTCAGTCATGGTCAAAGGCCATCAGCTGGTCAGCTGCTGAAGCCTCGGGTTTCTGGAGTTATGTAACCTATAATTTGTCCCGTCCCTTTTTAAATCATGGCGGAAAAAAAACACCTCTATCTCTGGCCATCAAGTGTGTGTCTGCGTTTATGTGTTCGTTTGTAGTGCAATTATGTGAGGCAATGAAAACATTTAAATTGACAAACAAATCTCCAGAGGCTGGTGGGAAAAAGTTTGATAGATGCACCTGATAGTGAAAGGGTTTAATCTGCAGGGAGATAAAATCCTTTCACAAATACGCCTAAAAAATTTTTTATCTGTATTTTAGGTGACTCTCAGGACACGTCTCGGTCTCCGTAGTGTTGTGATTCACGTAGCAGCAGTGCTGAGAGAACGCGCTCGAGAAACGGTTTAGCGAAGGGAAATCAATCTACATATCAAATATTGGTCACAAATTACGATTCGCTTTCTTAATAAAAAAATATAGGGCATCTTCTAATAAATATAGAACACCATAACTATAATGATTGTATATTTATAAAGGCAAATCCTGTCAGTAATAATACCCATTGGGACATGCTATTGTTGCCAAATGCTACATTTGATCCACACACAGTTATTTTCCTCAACAAGCACACTTGTTTTACTTCAAATCCTGTACAAAAATGTGAATTCTTATTTTTGATTAGGTGCTCATTAAAAAACCCTGCTCGTATATACGCACTCACAAAAGCCTGAGACTGGTGTAATTGACAGGAGACAGAGCGTATGCAATCCCTCCCTCCCAAACAGCAAGCATATCAGCCTTGACTCCTGACTACAAATAGCATCACAAATTGGATTCATACTCCTGGTTTTAGCACCGTTTTGATTTCACGTACACTCCTGGACATAAAGAATATGAGCCAAGCCCAAGTTTTCAGAAATATGATGTTTTAATGGTGTGGTATAGTAGAGTGTTTTCCTTCTGATTTCTTGTACAGACAGAAGTTGTTCCATCCATTGTGGAGCTTCAAAGAGCTGAGGTTTGGGGAAAAAGAATGTGTAAACCCAAACTGGTGATAAAATAGACAATATATTTGAATCACTATCATGATTCTCGCTTTGATTAGACAGAAGTACATTTCCCAGTTTTGAGCTTCTCCCGCAAACAGTACAGCAAATGTGAAAGAGCAAATAAAAATACAGGAAAGTCTGAGAAGTTTCCTTCTTGCTCATTTTCTCACCAATAATTCATTGTTTTATATTTGGTCATTTTGCCACACTTGGCCTATTGTCTTGCCTAGAAATGAAATACTGTGTATTGTTACAAAAATTTACGTTTTCCTGTCATAAACTGGTGTATAGCCGGTTGGAGTGCCAATCAGATTACTGCCTTATACTGTTCACAATCCAGCGCACTAAAGTTACATAAAACCTTTATTTCCATTTCTACAGTGCCTCTGTTTGGTCTTGTATAACGGCATACAGTTACAGAGCAACCACCCAACCCATGCCCCGACCTCAGATAACATCTCAGAGCACATGATGCACCTGAGTGCTATTATTCCTTGGTGAAAACCTAATAAAAGACAAAGCCGAGATGGTATCCAAACTGTCTCTCTTCTCCCTCTTCATCAATATATCTGAAGCCTCAGAGAAACACTTAGAGGTCTGCTCTCATTTATCTGCCATGTTGTTTTAGGTGAGTCTCAGCTTCATGAATACACCAAGAATATGTTTTTTTGCTAAACTATCTCGTTTTTTTCTGCGTAATATAATCAAATAAATACACAAGATCTACCACAAGTGTGTGTGAGAAAGAAACTGACGTAAGCTACAGACCCTAAAGGAAGGGAGAGGAGGAATGCATGGAAAGCCTGCAGGAAGCACTCTGTATTTCTTTTCCTGTGTTCCTGAACACCAAGCAACCTGGAAACTGTGTGTTAGTGCAAGAGGGCATCCGTATTCATGTCGGGGTGTGTATGCAGCTGGAGCTGGACCCCTCCCCACCTTCCCACACTTCCTAATACATTTCAAACCAAAAATTAACAATCAACAAAACAACATCCAATCACCATCAGGGCACAACCGGCTCAAAATACGGACAAAAATCAGCTTGAGGCCTGTTTCATGGCTAATAATACATTCTATGCGCAGAATCACATATTGTGCAGACCACAGGAAATCCCCTCAGCATAATAAGGGAAATAATCAATTTACCAGAGCCGCAGAGTTTTCTTAGCCAGGAAGCGAGCGAAGACTAAATCTTATTAATTATCTCAGCTAATTGTATTAAAGCTGCACTAAGTAAGACTGTATTAATGGCTTGGCAATCCCAGCTCCCCGAATCTCTGACAATCCTGTACAAACACTGTAGGTTTAGTGGTGGCGCTATTTTTTGTTTTGTGTATTTGTCTTGCACTGTTTGCACACGATGCACTTTATGTGGCGTGGACAACTTACTTTAGTCTTCAGTTCTGTATGTAGCTTTATGTTGTTTTATGTAGCACCAAGGTTCTGGAGCAATTTCATCGTGTACTGCGTTAGCTACATAGGGTTGAAATGACCATAAAAGCTTCTTGACTTGACTTGTTGAACGATTGTTATGGAAAGGGACTCTTTTATAAACATAGATCACTTTCATTTTAAGTAGGAACCTAACTTTTCAAAACATAAGAGTCATAGTCTTTATTCCAAGAGTCATAATAGTCTTTATTTTCTAAATGACTCAACAGAAAAGTGTTGGTCCTGCCTTTAGGAGGTCAGACGTTCAATTCCTAAAAATGCCACTGCCATGTGTTCAACCAAAAAGGCCAAAATGACCATGCTCTCCATTTGGGAAGGGTGAGGCCAATGTAGCATTTAATCATTGTTCAAGTTCAAGTTTTATTTGTCTTAAAACAGCTTTACAAAACATGAGAATTATAAAACAAAAACTCATTTAGATAGTATGAAAAAGAAACCTTAAAAGGAATCGGACTCAAAAAAGGAACCTATCCTCAATTGCTATTAGCCTCATCCATACACATATATACTGTATAGTTTATACATTACAATACTGTAAATTGATCTGTTTTGCTAAATTATACCAATCAGGAATAACATTATGACCTGCCTAATATTGTGTTGGTCCTAATTTAGCTGCCAAAACAGTTCTGACCTGCAAAGCATTAACAGCATTTCAAGCAAAATCCTGAAGCTGGACATAAAACGTTAAAGAATCCATAGCGCTAGAATTAGGCGTTAGCTATTTCCTAATTAGAGGCTAACGCTAGCGCTATGGATTCTTTAGCGTTTTGATGCATGCTCAAAACAAAACTTATTTCTGGTACGGAGTGAGTAGTCACAGTGTCCGCCACTAAATACGTTCCTGAGTGAAACTTAGATTTTAACCATGTTCCGTTTGTAAGAAGGATTGTATTCTGTAAACATGTGCACCAAACCGAATAATTTTTGTACGAATACGTGTACTGTTACACCCCTAATTGGAACTATTGGTACTATGATGCAAAGATAATTAGTGATATTCACTTTACCAGTTATAATGTTATAATGTCATTGTGTTATGCCTGTTAAATGATCAAATGACTACCCTATACTGAATTCCAGACATGGAATTTTAAGTCAAACTAGATAAAAACATCTGCATATGATGATGTCATCCTTGCAATAAATGCAGTGCATGATTCTCAAAGCCACAAGCTCGGTCTCAAAATTATTTTGAGATCTGCCTATTTTTTAAATCGTAACACAACTCGTCCCTGGCTATTTTAAGCGATGCTTTTCGAGACGGCTCATCCTTACACCGACTGGTTGCCTAGTGACCTTGATTTCCATTGCTACATTGTGTAACAGTCTAGACTGCTATTTATACCACCATCGATGCTCCAGCAAAAACTCAACTATAACTTTTAATGAAATTTATTCGGAGGTCTTGTTAAGTAATGAGACGTGCATCCTGTTACAGCTTCTGATTATTCTGATTGCTTCCGCCACATGAAAATCGAACCTTTATATCCTTTTAGATATTGTGTCCTAATGAGCAGAATTCAGGGACAGGGAGACGTAAAATACGTTTCAGACCGCAGCAGAAATGATCTAAGCAACCTGAAAGAGGCTCGTGCCTGTGTGACGTTCGTCACTTTATCTCCTTTCACACAGCTTTTAAGGCTTTTGCCTGAGAAAGGGAAAAAAGCTTTGTATGATGCACAGGCAATGTGACAGCAGCAGATTAGTGCAGAAGCAAGCATTTAGCAGTGGGAGGGGAAAAAAGTGTGAGGCAAACTGTAATCAGATCGGCTCTCTCACCCTTTAAGTGACGTCTCTGTCACCACTGATGACGGCACGAGTCAATGGCAGGAAGGGAGAGACCGAGGCCGTGGCTATTGTGAGACCGTTCTCAGTGTCTGTGTGCTACAAGTGTGAACACTGAGTACTGAACATCCAAATGTCACCATGTGAAGGGTTTTCCAGGTCAACACGTATGTATTATAACAGGAAAGGCTGTGTACAGCACCAGCTAACATGATGGAAAAGAAACAAGACAAGTTGTATAATATTACTTAGTAGGATTTTTGCACAACAACAAAAAGCAGGTTGTCGATGTGTGTGTGTATCGAAATCCTGAAGGTACTGCATACACTTAATACAGAATACAAGCAAGCTGAATACAAAATACACTATATACTTAATACAATGAATACTCTGTATTAGAGAGAGGATAAGAAAGGAGAGAATGGGAGATGAAATAAGAAGTGAAAAAGAAGAGGAGAGGGGGAAAAAAGAAAGGAGTAGAGCAATAAAGGAAAAAGTGAAGATGAATTGTAAGGAGAGGAAAAGAAGACTGAAGGAGATATAAAAAAAAAAGTGTATAAATGAGAGAAAAAGGCGACAATTAGAGAAACAAGGAGAGGAGAGAAGAGAAGAGAAGAGAAGAGAAGAGAAGAGAAGAGAAGAGAAGAGAAGCAAAAATTATGTTGTGGATGTGTGTGTACTGAATCTTAAATATGTACAATTCAATTTGGATTTAAGGAAATAAAACACCACAAATCAACTGTGATCAAAATCAACAAATCAAGACTGATACTAAAGTCATAATGGAATTGGTTTCAAGGGTTTTACTCAAGTACGATTTTCAGCCACTCTTTGCACCTTTGGGAATGGGATCCGAATTATATTTCCAACAAATACACTAAATATTAAAAAACAGCTCTACATCTGCAACCAAAGTGCAAAACATACATCATGTTATTTCCCATACGGTAATTCAGCGCTTTCCACATGATGCAATGTGGTTCATCTATTCCATCATAATGACAGCATGTAAATTACCTCTCCTTCACAGCTCCACCTGCCACTTCGGGCCATTTACTAATCTACTGAACATCTGGGAACATCTGATACCTGAACAAAGAGTCTAAAATGATGGGCAAATTTGGGCCACAATAACCAATGAGTTTATATATATATATGTATGTGTGTGTGTATATATATATATATATATATGTTCAAGCTCAAATCCTCTCCTCCCAATAGACTCTAACTGTAGTTACTGCTGCTCTGAGCACTACAACACAATCAAAGCCCAACAATAACACTCAACTTCCATTTTCAGGTAATTAACAGTTACTGTGTGTCTGTTCTATGTAATAAATAAAAAGCTTGCAGATGTGGAGCAAAATAGAGACGAATAGTTTTCACTTGTCACATATAAACTACAGCATAGTGAAACTCTTCAGGTTGTTTGGAAGCGAGGGTCAGAATGTAGGAGCAGCCATGATACAGCTGAAGCAGGAAGGGTTAAAGGCCACCAAACAGTGGCAGCTTGGCAGTGCTGAGGCTTGAACCCACGACCTCCTAATCGGGAACCCTACCTATTAAGCCACCACTCCCTCTAAAAATAATACTCCAAAAAAACAACCCAGCCTGAAACATGCATTCATCTCATACTACAGCAAATTAACATTCAACCCTTTTTTTATTGATTGAAAATGGCATATTAGTCACATATATTTAGTGCCTGATGAATTACACAAACCATTTACTTGAGTTAGAGATACACTCAGTAAAATATAAGTTTAAGTGCTCATTTTAAACTTTCACTTGAGTAAAAGTAATAAAGTATTTGCCTTTAAATGTACTTTATAATCCAAAGTACTATGATTTATGATGGCAATATTGATTAGATTTTTTTCCTTTTTAGTTTTTTTTCATCATTTATTCCTCTCAAAAGTTTCTGCTTGCTGGTAAACGGACACTGAACTGTATGTGTGTGCAAGGTAGATATCGCCAAGTGGCAATCAATACCAGAAAAAACTAAAAAATCTTTGCCCATTTAAGTTTTTATTCACTTAGAAATTAAAAAGGACATCTCATTTTGCAAAATGTAGTTGAGTAAAAAAAATATTTGAAGTTAAAGTAAACAATTCTCGCCAAAAGCTAATACTTTTCTGAAATTCAGATAAAGTTTCTTTCGGGGTCGCCACAGCGGATCATCCGCATGTTTGATTTGGCACATGTTTTTTAACGCTGGATGCCCTTCCTAATGCAACCCCCCCAATTTATCCGGGCTTGGGACCGCCACTGAAAGTTAGATATATGTATATTTGTATTTTTTTAGGGAAAATTTGTAGCTCACTGGTTAGGGTTCTGAGCTACTGATCAGAAGATCAGGGGGTACAGCCTACAGCCATGGTACCACCAAGCTGCCACTCTGGGGGGCCATTTGGGACATTGTTGACGCTGCACTCTAACCCAAACTTCCTAACATGTTTGTGATGCGTGTGCAACAATTTCCCTGTGGGATCAATAATGTATTATGCAAAATAAATAAATAAATAATATTTAGATAATATAATATAATACTATATAATAATAAATACATATATACATACATACATACAGTGGAACCCGGTTATGTCACCGGCCTAGGGGACGCCAAAACGCGTCGAGATAACCAATGATCGAGATAAACGACAACCAATATGGTGGCTATATTTTAACGTGCTTGAAATTTCTTTATGTACATGATGTGCGTTAATAAATGAGAATGTGCATGCAAGTGTTTTTGGAGGTTTTTTTTACACAACAGCTTTGCCACGATTTGATTGATTGGTCATGCGGATCGAGATAACCTGCAATGCGGATAAGGAAGTAAACGCTAACAAAGTTTATTTAGAATACTCAGGAGATAATCCACCAATATTTGTAGCGAAGCAGTAATATCCAGTGGTAAACATAGAAAACAGCAGGATCGGGGTAATCCGGGGGGCCGTTGAGAGAATGCGGAGTCCGAGAAGAAGGGTACGTAGCGTGATACGTATACGCGATTACACAGACCGCCATGAACCAACACATACGATCATGCACAAACAATAATGGACCGTGAGTGTGTGGAGGTGAGGGGCTTAAATAGGAGATAGCATGAGTGAGTAAATAAGTGTCAGGTGTGTGTGCAATCAGCATGACTGCGACGAGCTCGCCCGCGCGGGAGAAGAAGTAGGGTGCTTCGGGGAATGCCGCCGGCGAAGGGGTCTTGGCAGGAGGATTCCTGACATAACTGACGTTAAGTGCAAAATTTGCCCCCCCTTGTGCTCAAGATATTAGGGTTAGGTGATGGTCAAGTATGTCTCCAGACCTGAACCCTATTGAGCCCCTTGTGGGGATCCACAAGCAGAAGATGGAGACACGGCATGTGTCCCACCTCTAGCAGCTCTGTGATGTAATTATGGAGGTGTGGAAGAGAATCCCAGCAACAACCTGTGCAGCTCTGGTAAATTCCATGCAGATAAGTAAGGCAGTGCTGGATAACAATGATGCTCATACAAAATATTGACACTTAGGTTTAAAATGTTCACCAGTTATTTTGACAATAAGTCACTAGTATTGGGTCACCTGGTCATAATTTCGGTATGTGATTTTTAAACATTGCATTTCACATTTAGCTCCAATTTGCTCTTATAATTCCCTCCAATCTTCTGGGAAGATGTTCCTCTAGATTTTGGAGTGTGTTTATGAATATGCTGTAGATGATGTAGGTGAGGAGACCTGGGGTGCAGTCAGCATTCCAACTAATCTTAAAGGTGTTCAGTAGGGATGAGATCAGAGCTCTAAAGCAGACCACTCAAGATCTTCCTCTCCAAAGCATGTAAACCAGATCTCCAAAGAGCTCACTTTGTGCACAGAGGCATTACCATTCAAGTTCAAGTGAATGCAAAATATTTTTATAGCGCATCTAAAGACGTCCTGTACAATTGAGAGCCTCCAGTTTTGTGGTCACAGTTTGGAAAAGAAACACATATATAGTATCTCACAAAAGTGAGTACACCCTTGAATTTCAGCAACCATTGTAGTATATCTTCAGTACTATAGAAATGAAACTTGGAATAAACTATATCATCTTACTCTTCTTTTGATCTCAATACTGCTCAAGTGACACATTATAGCATAAGTTGATGTAAATTTGGTACCACTAAAAACAGAGATTAAACTAAGTAAGAAGTTAATTTATTAACAACCAAACAAAGATCAATCAGCCTAAAATTTTATGACAAAAAATGGAAAACTGGTAATAAACCAATCAAACAAACAAATAAACTGAATTACAAGTAAATCCAATGGGGGAACCTCACTATGTAGTATCACATGTCTATCAGTTGAATCATCAGAGCAGTTAATTAGTAACTCTGTCTGGCCAAACACGACACACGCACACATGTCTACACTCTTGCAGCAATCTGATGGAGCCACTAGTACCACTAGAGCAAGCATGAGGAAAAAGTTAAGAGACAAATAATAGAAATAGAGAGCGACAACAAGAGACCGCCACTGACCTGTGTGGGACGTTCGGGTAGTCTGTAGTTCTGGTTCTGGAGGAAGCGACAGCCATCCTTAGCCAGCCTCTGCACCATCTCCAGGCGTGAAAACTCGTCTGGGGATCTCAGTCCACACACACCACCCTGCTGCAGAGCCGGAGGAAGAGAGAAGAGATACTTCAGCCCACAGTCCCACGTTGTGCTGCCCATTGCTCTCACACACAGACACAGACACAGATATGCCACAGGACACACTCTCAAACAGGAGAGCAGATTCAGTGTCTCAATCAGGTGTTTTTTTTTTTAAGCTGGAGGTTTCAGAGCTGTCAGAATGGTGGTGTTTTGTCTCTCGGTCATGCCCTTCTACTTCTCCGTCTGTGGTACTCTGAAGTATGAGTTAGTGTGTGTGGGTAATTTTCTGTGAGTAAGTGTGTGTGTTTGGCAGTAAGAAAGGGAGCAGGTTCGTAACCCCGCCCAAAACAGAAGCGGGAAAGTGCTGAGAGAACAACGAAACTAAACTGTGGTGGGAAAAAGTTAGTGTGGGGATTTTAGTTTCCTGAAAGGAAGCAGCTTTATCAGCTACAGGCTCCATATAATACACACAGCAACAAATCCAATCGGAGGTGTGTTTATTTTCCTTGTGTGTTGGAAAGATAGCAGCAAAGAAAAATAAAGAGAGAGAATAAAGTGGAAGTTACCAACAGAGTATTCATCAACATCACCTTCATTGGGATTAAATGTCATGATATGCAAAGTAGGCCATAAAGTAGATGTTGGGAGGAAAATCAATATACTGTGAAAAATTATTTGCATTATTTTATTGCAAATTTTAGATTTTTTTCCCCTCAGCATCAGTTTATGGAAAATGTTGCTTAGATAAGCACAATCACAATTAAGTCACCAGTACCAAACATGCAAAAGGCTGCATGTATGCAGTGATTTTTAATAAACGTTGGGACAAGGCCATGTTTACTACTGTAGTGCATCTCCTTTTGTCAACAGTCTGTATACACTAAGAACTGAGAAGACCAGTTGCTGGAGTTTTGGGAGTTGTCCCATTTGTGTATACAGAATACTAGCTGCTCAACAGTCCTGAGTCTTCTTTTTTGTATTTTTTTTCGTTTCATTAAAACATTGTGCCAAATGTTTTCAATTGGTGAAAGGTCTGGACTGTAGACAGGCCATTTCAGCACCCGGACTCCTCTACTATGAAGATTAATGCTGTGATAGATGCAGTATGCTGTTTAGCATTGTCTTCCTGAAATATTTCTGAGAAAGACTTTGTCTGTGGAAGTATATGCTGCCCTAAAACCTGTAAATACCTTTAAGCATAGTTGGTGCCATTGCCATTATGAAAGCTGCCCATTCCATAGCCACTAATGCACTCCCATACCATTAGAGATGCAGGCTTTTAAACTGAGTGCTGATAACAAGCTAGATGGTCCCTCTCCTCTTTAGTCTGAAGGAGGTGACTTAAACATTTCACATTTTGATTTAGAACAGTTTTCCCCTTTGCCTCGATGAGCTTTCTCCCAGAAAAGACAGACATTCATAGCGGTCTGTTATTATTTACATTTTTTAAGTTTTATGGAACTGGGGTTATATAATAGGTTATTGTTGTATGGTGTGGAATGGCTGAGAGGATCCTGAGGGTGTGCAAAGCTTCATCAGAATACTTATACGAACTCTGAAATGCACTTTTCCTAATTACGGTAATAAGGTTTTACTTCATAGTGCTAAATATTTTCAAAAATAGTCAATTTTAAAAGCAAGATCCACGTAAAAAGGTTAAAGTTTAAATGAAAGCCACTTGAATGGACTATAAAGTGCATTTGGAGGGTGGAGTCTGATGGAAATACTCATGCAAGGAGCTGTATGAAGATTAGGCTGAAAACTTTTTTAATCTATTTGAGCTTTTTCCATAGAGGGTTAACACAAGAAGAGATAAGACACAAACCCAGACACACCCATGGGACAGTAGTTGTGAGTTTCTGAAGCAGGAGGGGGGGGGCGGACTGATCACTACAGTATGAACTATCATCAGAGCCAGATGCCTCCTTTTGTTTATTGACACAGGGATGTATTTTGATTAGTGCAGATCAGAGAACTTCCTGTGAGGTAATTATCCTGTGGTGCCAGTAAAGTAACTGAGAGGTACAAAGTCAGGCAGCAACTATAGATTTTATTCGTGCACAACCTTGTATTTGTATCTCTCTGCAGAATAAACTTAACACTTACGCAAATGAGAAAATGTCTGACAGGTCAATAATACCCAGCAAAGGTGCAAATGAGAACTGATATCAGAGATAAAACTAAGACAAACTTAGGGTGCTTATGTTCTCAAAGTGTTTACACTTGTTCTGTTATATTTTAATTAAAGAATATTTTCATTGCAGAAATGACTAAAGGCAAATTTACCTATAAACTGTGAAAGTGTTTGATGCATCCATTGCTTTATCAAATAAATATAAATATCCATTAAATGGATATAGTTGAATGATTTATTTTGTATTTTTATTTAATTATTATTTATTAATAATTACGATTTATTTGATATTATATAAATATAGTTAAAAAATGTTCATTAATGGTACCAGGATCAGTAATAATTCTGGATCAAAAGCAATATGGAACCAACCAATCACTCATTAAAACATCCATCAATTTAAACACTTACTTATTCAACCATTCACTTATTTATACACTCACCAATTCAACCTCTCGTTCGTTTACCCATTTAATTTAAAAAATGTTTTTCATCAGCTCTGGTTGAAAAGAGCCAACAAATGATAATTTCTTTTTCACTTAATAATAGGAGTCATGGGAAGACTAGTGGCTTTGACGGAGTCTCCTGGTGCTACTGAAATACTGAATATTAATATGAGAAGAATGAGGACAGAAACAAGTCACTGCCAAAGGGAGATTACGTTAAAGCTGGTTTCAGATGGACATTTACAAATGTATCTGACCACTTTTGCGTAAAACAAAGAACGAGAGACAGAGAGAGAGAGAGAGAGAGAGAGAGAGAGAGAGAGAGAGAGAGAGAGAGAGAGAGAGAGAGAGAGAGAAGGAGAGAGATGCTATTACCCAGGCTGTAATTACCTACATGGTAATAATCATCCAGTCTGTGGGTGGAAGGGAACCAAGAGGAGTTCTAATCAGATGTAGCACATACTGGCTTCACGCACACACACACACACACACACACACACACACACCTAAGAGCTCTGTTTGCCATCGTTCAGTTTAATAAGACACAGGGTTCCAAAATTGCAGAAGCTAATAACCTCCAACGCAGATATTTACACCCACACAATGCAAACATACACAAACACACTTTTTTTTCCTCTCATACACTTGAACACAGACAGAGCAACACACATCGCCACCACAATTGGTACAACTGCAATTACTCAGTAACAGTTCAAATAACTATACAACATATACAGTTTAGATTAGTGGTTCCCAATACATCGATCACGATGGACCGATAGATTACAAAGGAACTATGGGTAGATTTGTGTGTCATTCAAAAAAGAGAGCTAAGGCCATGTCCACAGTAACACATTTTGCTTTGAAAATGCATATTTTCCACTCACTTTTGGTTTTCAGTCCGCACAGAGACGTGATTTTTTTAGTCAATGAAAGCGTGGCTTTTTGAAAATGCTCTCCAAAGCAGATCAAATTGGTCAAAAGTTCAAAAGTTTTTCAAAGACGTAAATTTCAAAGATGTAAAGAAACACCAGGGTATGAATGGTTTCTGACGTTTCAGTGTGAATTAGCAACTTTTGCAAAAGGATTGAAAACAATAGTGTGGATGGGAAGCGTTTTCAGAGGAAAATGCTGGTTTGTTCATCAATTTAAATGCTGATTTATCCAAATTAGTGTAAACGTAGCCTAAGCGATTTCACTTATTTGAGTGAGTCAGCCTTTTCCCAAATGAAGATTATTAAATCAGATACCGGAACTGATGTTCAGTTGGAAGTCTGCTTACGGCTAACAGCAGCTACTGTCCGGACTATACAACCCTGGCTGACTCTATTCAGTGCAAGTTATCAGAGTAATGTAATGACCATAAATGTACTGAATTGTATCACAGATTTGGAACGGCCAACTTGTCTTGCTATGGCTGATAGGGTCATCCCTTTGGCCTTCATCTGGACAACCTGCTGCTGGCGGCTTTCAGTCACTTTAGAACGGCCCACCATCTTGCGGAGTCAGTGAAACTGGAAGTTAGGCTGCCAGTTAAATAGGGGTTGACAGATAAGCAAGGAAATTAGCACCAGGTGCCAGATTAACACCAATAACTGGGAGCTGTACCAATAATCTGAAAGTGTTCTCTAATTTTGATCAGTGTGTTTTTTGCTAAATATATATATTTTTTAATTCCTTTATTATTTTGAGGAAAATGTGTTCTGGTAGCATGGAGGACAAAAACTCCAACTGTTGAGCAGTGTAGATGACACATATATACATATATACATATATACATATATATAACACACACACACACACACATATACCATATACACCCCTTCTGTAAGGAGAATGTTCTTAAAAGGAATTCCCAATGTAATTAAGTCAATTAGTAGATTTTCCTCCCCAGTAGAGTCTTCAGGTCAGACGACTTCCTGTTTTTTTAAATTGTGTCTGCTGCTTGTGTCCCCCTTTTTTCAGCAAGTTATGTATTTATTTTGCTGAACATCCACCGATATTATATTCTTCCTTTTCTCATTTTCATTCCTGGCTTTTTGCAAATAGTTATCGGTTCTACTCGAAATCTCCCCGGAATAAATGGCTGTACAACGTTTAGATCTGTTGTTTGCTCTCCTAAAAGCAATTTTAAAAGCAGTCTCTCTATTCGGTTAGTTTAAGTGTAGCTTCAAGCAAAAAGTATTTTTCAACCCGAAGAGTCTTATTATGTAGTTGTCTTTGTATGCTGAGCCTCCCAAAGGAGTGTGTATCTTTTTTTTTCTTCCTGGGATCTGCATCGCTAGCTATAAATAACTGCCTCGGATCCTGTCCCTTTCTCACCCACACAAATGTCAATGTAAACTCTCTCATCAGCACTTTCTGGCTGGAGATTCCTCAATAAATAGACATATCTGATAAGTGCCATCAAAAGGACTTACGCCTGCAGCACTTCCTGTTACAACAACAACAACCATGACAATAACCCAAACTGAGGCTAAATACAGCCATCAGAGTTTTCCGAGTAATTCTGGCACACAATATTTATTTTGGAACTGGCCATACATGGATGTGAATGAAGAGGAGAAATGCTTGGTTTTTACAGCTCTTAGATATTTGATAGAGTCTGATCTCAGATCTGTATAGGTCTGTATAAAGATTTACTTTGACCAAACAAATATATACTTGTGCACTTGTTAGACTTTATTTTTATTAAGAAATTCCTCTCTGAGAATTAATTACAGCTTTACACACTCTTTCCTTCAACATTCTGCTGACATGCTTTGGATTACATGTGGTACCTCTTGTAAATCTTGCCAAAGTTCTTCACTAGTTGAAGATTTCTTTCTTGTGATCCAGTTCATCCCAGAGCAGTTCAACAGAATTTAGGTGCTGTAACTGGGTAGGTCATTTCATGATTGGATACACTCCAGAAGTCTGTTTGCTCTCTAAATATCGTTTACAGAGCTTGGACATACGCTTTGGCTCATAGTATTGTTGTATGGTGAAGTCGGTTCTGGTGAGCCTCAGTCCAGATGAAATTGCATGATGTAATGGTGAAGTATGGAATAATAGCCATGTTGGTTCAGGATACTTTGATCTAGTTTGGTGCATAGAAACAAAAGGAACATCTCATTGTGTTTCCACGCTATTCACAGACACTGTAGTCTGTCTAATCTCAAATTAAGCCAATATGGTATTATGGTGTTTATTGTTGATGTTGGTTTATTGGGTGTCTTCTAAATACAGGCATGTGGTACTTTATTGTGTCTGATCTCATACCTGTAGAGTTTGTGTAATCTCAGGCATTGTCAATTCAGTGTAGTGCTAATAGTAAACATGTCTGATCTCAGAACTGTGCTGTGTATGTAATGTACGTCATTCAACACTCTGTGTGGTAGTGGACATGTCCGATTCCAGATCTGTTTTGCTGGGGTAGTCTCTTCTGCTCCTCATCTGTCTGATCTAAGTCCTGTGCAGTGTGCATACAGATAATTGTATAGATGATGTGGGATCGCAAATTTGTGTTAGTGCATTGCACGTCTGTGTTAAGTGATAGGTTGTCTGATCTAAGGCCTAGGAACCTCTACATTTGAAGGAGCATGTCTAATCAGAGATCTGTCCTGTGGGTCTGTGACATATGTGTAGAATATGGGACTGTATGAAGTATGTCTGATCTTCTGTACAGTGTTTAGTGTGTGATTGTAATGAGGATGTCTGATCTCCGGTCTGTACAGTGTGTAATTGTAGTGAAGATGTCTGATCTCAGATGTGTTATGGTGTTGCACTGTGTTGCAAGTTTCTTTTCTTCTAATCAAATCATGCTGAACTGCTGTATTACTGGGACACAGTAAAATGTTTCCCATGTCTGAAGCTCTGCCAAGCTCACTCGCCCACCCACTCCGTCCTGTTTCCTGTTCTCTGCACTTCCCTCTCACTCTTGTCTCATCTCTCCCCTGTCTGTCTCTCACCTGTTTTTTCTCTTCCCTTATCGCTTTTTTTCACCCAGAAAACTACAGACACCTAAATGCACTTAGGCACACAAACTCGACCTCATCCATACACACAGTTCACATTATTCAGCCAAGCCACAGGAAACGCACACATTTCAGAACGAAAGCGACGTGTTCTTTTCAGACTCGAACCCCCGTGATCTTTATTCTTTACTGAGCTGCTGACTCACTCTTTCTCAAAGCCAAATCGCTAGCGAATTTTTGTTCTTTGTTCAGGAAACAGCAAAAAAAAAGTTTCCTACAGCGGGCTAATGGAAGGCTGTTCTCACCACAGTGTACTTGCATACACACAGAAAACTCTTTATACTGTAGGTTCGAAATAAATGAGTCTAAGAGCACTTAGAGTGGTTACAGGTATTTCAGCCGTCCGTATGTATAATTAGAGTCTCAGGACGACATAATAGATGAGAAAAAAACCCTTATAATTCTGCTCCTAAATCTTTTCCTATAACTTCCTGATTTACTTAGTAGTTTTTTGCACTTCTGGAGCAGCATGGGGCATTTAGGACTAGAGATCGACCAATTAATCTGTTTTGCTGATTAATTAGCATCGATAGTTAAAAACCCATAGGCAAAAATCCATAATGATAGTTTTTCCGGGTTGCATAATACAGTACGGGAGCAGCATCTAGAGGCGAATTGCTGACGCCACATGCTTTATATTATGCGTCTTATTTTTTATTTTGGATGCAACTGTTTCAGTTTGATTGCGTGTCTTATTTTCCTCAATATTCATTAATATATTTAGATCTATTTAATTAGCACATTTTCATGATTCAGTATGTTTTTTTTTATATTTTTGTAATAAAGTTCAGCACTATTTTACATGCAGTGTTCTTTATCTGGTATCTATTTTAAAAACTATAAATGTATTCATCAGGTATCAGCAAGGACGATCCAACCCAGCTATCAGTAGGAAATACTAATACTGATGTTTACAGGAAAGAAAACGCAAAAGTATAAATTTGTTACAGATGCAGTTTGTGAGCTCTGACTAGTGCACTCTCTGACCCTCCAATTAAAATATGTGAAAATGCTGAGGTTACTGTACCCCTGCTAGATGGCCCTGATATCACCAACTCCAAATCAAATGGGTTAAAGCTATATACTTCAAGCCATATACTCTATGCTTTACACTACAGGCCCCCACAGTTTCGATTCCCGAAGGCCACACGGCAGCTTCATTTGACCCCGGCAACATGTCATATAACGATTAAATCTGATTGGATAAAAACTCTAAGATAAATAGACAATCCCCGAAGCAGCCTATTGGAGTAAAAGTCTATTCTTTTAATTTCATAGCTTATTGGGAATAATTTAATACATATTCATGGAGTTGTATTTTTTGGATTGAGTTTCTCAAACAGAATAAATTGACAATCAAATCAACATGACTCAATTTAAAATAATCAACACATTTAGAAGACAGGTTGAGGTAAAACTCCAGATGTACCATACCTTCGCGTTGTCTTCAATCGGCTTCTGTGGTTCTTGTGGGGAACTTGCTTCGGAACTGTCATCCTCAGACACTGCAATCAATCAGCATGCAATCTATTAGTCCGACAGTGTTTAGTAAACACAAGAGTAAATAAGACACTCGTTTATTCGCTTCCCATCAGAAAGCTCGTTAATCTTACTTGATTTCCGGGCTTTCCGTGCCAGAGCAGCAGCTAGCTCATTTTGTACCTGTGAAGAAAAGGAAATAGGTTAAAAGGGATATAAAAAAAAAAAAAGACTTAGGAAGGTTAGGGATTGAGGAGGAAGTGCAGGATGCAGTATTTAACCTAAAGAAATAAACACTATAAACACTATACACCGTACACACAGCATACACAGACAATACACACGCCATACACACAAGGTATACACAGAGTGCACACAGCACACACACGCCAGAAAAACAAGTTATACAAACCATAAACACAACATGCACACACCATTCACACACTGAACATTCCCTCAGACTGAGTCCTGATCTGAACCCGAAGGGACTTATGTGTTTTTATGGAATGAAATTCACACCAGAAGTGTGCAATCCTGAGACATTCGACTCCTCAGCATTAATTTTATGCATTTTTCTATCATTTCTTAACTATTTTTAGAAACAGCATTATTAGCTTTTATTATTACAGCTTTAATGTCTGGTGTGAAGGATGGGCCTGATTACAGCGTCCCCACATTCTTCCACCTAAATCCCTGTTTAAATCTGGATTTTTTTCATTTACACACAATTTATACAGTGTGTGTGCTCTACCACTGCAAACCACACACACACACACACATTCTGTCCCATCACTGACAGATGTTCATGTCACCACCAGGAGCGAAACAGTCAGGCCTGATCCGAACATCATTTATCATGTAATTTACCGAAATGACCCGCGTTATTAATCTGTACGGAAATCAATACAGACGTGCGTCACGGAAAAATCGCACTAAGCAGCATTTTTACGCTTAATTCATTAGTCTCATTTCACAAGGAGACTAGCGCACGCATAATGGTAATAGCATTGGGTATCATTTATCAACACCAATATAAGCTAATTATATTGTAAATCATGAAGCACTTATACAGGAAAAAAAAACCGCACCGTTCACGACAATCTAGTTGGCGCCGAAAACGCTTCCAGTAGCTCCTGAGTTTATGTAAATTAACTGCCCAGGATGCTGACTAATGTGAATTCAAATCTCCGACAATGTAAAAATGTTGTAGCGTCAATTTTACAGCATGAAAAAATAAAATGAGGCCATTGTTTGGGGCAAAACTAATGGCGCCCTGTGTCTATGACAGCTGCAGTGGTCAAGAGATATATATATATATATATATATATATATATATATTATTACGTTCAAACAATGAGAAGAAATGCAGGTGAGGGAATGACTGTTTATAGCTACTATAATGTGGTAAACTGATTTGTGGACTTTTAACATTAATGTAATTATAATTGGATAAAAATGATGTCACTCATAAATAAAATACTGTTTTACAAAAAAGTTTGTGGCAGTGTACAGGCAGTAATTTCTGCACTTGAAAGCTATTATTTCTGTGTGTGTGTGTGTGTGTGTGTGTGAGTGTGTAGATAGGGTCAGTGCAGTGCAATTCTGAGCTCGGCTACATGACAGTTGCTGAGTGTGAGATAAGTACGAGTGATCTATGTGCCACAGGGACAAAAAGGGCATGATAACATGACAGATGGCCCTCCTTTGGGTTTAAATGGCAGCCCTGAGATGAGATGAGCTGCACACACACCTACACACACAGTGTGCAGTGTGTATAGTGACAACCTAGACAAGTACAGCGAAATAAGGACACACACACACACACACACACGCACCGTGGATGTGAGCCTTTCCAAAGCTTTCATCTGCAGAATTTCTCCACAGATATCTCGCTTTCCTTCGGGATCCTCTTCAGGTCTGGAGAGAAACACACACAAACAGCCAAATTAAACAAAGATATCATCTAATACACAAGGGCAATGTCCCACTCACACATACAGGTTTACAGTGTCAGCTCTGTACTGCCCCCTACTGACCAGCAGTATCTGCATGGTAAACTCAGCAGGATAAAAGAGGAGGTTTATGGATGTGGTGAGGGAAGACATGCAGGTATTTGGGTTGAAAGAGGTAGATGTAGAGGACAGGGGGGTATGGAGACAGATGATCCGCTGTGGCGACCCCTAATGGGAGAAGCCAAAAGTAGAAACTCAGCAGGATAAACCTTGACTAGCTTCGTCTCAATTTCACTGAAAAACACGTATTGCCAGCCAGGGGGCTTTTTTTTTTTGGTTAATTTTCATGCATTTTTTCTTCCAGACTGTGTTTATTAGTAAGCAAGCGTGATGGTTTTCTCTCTACACTTCATTTTGGTGGTTTACTCGGTCCTCAGGGAATTGGTTTGGATTCATAAAATTGAGTACTAACTATTCAAAAATACCTAGGTACTCGTCGGATGCGTAACCTCGTCACGTTATGACAACTGAAAAACGTTTCGCCACTCGACACAGACTCTCGCAAATAAACCAGTAAGTATTCAGTCACACGGTAAAACAGACGCACGAAACAGTAGTGATAGCTCTTTTGTGCTTTCTGTGCATTTTAAACCGAAATTATTGGTCCTAAAGTGGTTAAAATGCTACCACCTATTTGTTGGGTCCTATATAAGTACAACACATTTCAACGAATTACTGTACTTAGTTTTTATTTGTATTTTTTTTTTACGATTTGCATTAAGGAGCTGGACGGAGAACGCAATTCTTTCTGGGGCAGAGGTCGAATCTTGCACATTCAGGATCTTTTATAGAAAACAATGTCTCAAAGCTTCACCATGGACTGAAACAAAAAAATAAAAGGAGTCGGGATCTTTGAAAGAAATGTCATGTGAGAACCTGTTGAAAAATGTAAAATGTTTAAAACAATTATAATATAATCACAATGTTGTATTTGCTAAATCTCTGATGTGATTTCAATCAGATTTTTAAAGAAACAAAGCCCTTTGCATGAATACACACACACACACACACACCAACAATTTTGGCCAAACTGCTAATAATAAAGATGTGCAGTATTCAAATCGTATGCAAAAGATGTCAAGCAGCTGGAAGGTTGTGTATGTGCCTGGAATATTCAGCCTGCCCAATTTGAAAGAAAGCAGAAGTTCACACAGCTCCAGGAAACTGAAGAAATTATTTACATACAAGCAGCAAAAAAACTAAAGAAAACTACCCCCCCCCCCACCCGTCTCCCCCACCCCCCTAACCCCCCCCCACCCGTCTCCCCCACCCCTCTAACCCGATCCTGATTTATTTTAATTCCCCAGCATGAACCTTTTTCTAACTCTGTCATCACACGAAGATGAAATGCGCCAAATCCAATCCTACGCGTCTGATTGACAGTTAGTATGAGGTCGGGGAAGGAAGCCCTGATTGGACGTTTGTGTCACACGGTCCACCAAATGTCACGTTCAATTCTGTCAGGGTGAAATTACAGGCGCTGATGCATCTCTTCTTCCTTCGACCCCATCAAAATTCCCTCCTCGCAGCCCGAGGACACAGATGTGTTGTGAGGATGGAATCAAGCAGGCCGTGTGTCGCTTTTCCTCTGTAACATTGCGGAAATGCTTGTGAACTTCAAAAGCTCCGGAAAGGAATGAAAGGCGAAGGGAACGATGCAGCAGGACTTTCCTGGAGAAATCACTTGCAATGTGAAATTGGTAAATAAACGCAACATGATGAGTTCCAGACTTTCTGCTCCACAGACACACACACACACACACACACACAATCCATCACAGCACCTCTCTACACTTTTACTTTGTTATGCCATTGTCCCTGTCCCAGTCTCTGTAGTGCAGTGTGCCACTGTCCTTGGTCCTATCATGCCGTGTGCCATTGTCCCAGTTGATGTAGTGCTGTACATTATTGTCCCTTTCTCTGTTGTCCCTGTCCTTGTCTCTGTATTGTTGTGGCCCTTTGCCCCTGTCCTTGTTTATGTAATGCTGTGTCCCATTGTCCCTGTAGTGCTGTGGCTCATTGTCCCTGTCTCTGTAGTGCTAAGGCCCATGGTCCCTGTTTCTGTAGTGCTGTGGCCCATTGTCCTTGTCCCTGCCTCTGTAGTGCTGTTTTTCATTGTCCCCGTCACTGTTTTTGTAGTGTTGTGTCCCATTGTCCCTCTCCTTGTCTTTGTAGTGCTGTGGCCCATTGTTTCTGTCCTTGTTTATGTAGTGCTATGGCCCATTGTCCCTGTTCTTGTCTATGTAGTGTTTGGTGAGTTTGGAGAAAAAGAGAAAAGTGAGAGGCAGTGAGAGACAGTGAGGGAAAAGAGAAAGGTGGGAGACAGTGAGGGAAAAGAGAAAGGGGATGTTGAGAGGCAATGCGAGAGAAAAGAAAGATAACAGCCAGTGAGAGACAGTGAGAGTGAAGAGAAAGATGTAATGCACTGAAAGAAATGAAAAATGAGAGGCAGTTAGATACAGTCAAAGAGAAGATAAAGATGAGAGGCAGTGAGAAATTAAAAGAGAGGAAGAGAAGAGGAACATGACAGACAATGATACAGACAATGAGTAAGTAGAGGGAGATGAGACAGTGATATAGACACAGTGGTGAAAAAGATGAGACAGTGTGAGATTGACAATGCGAGAGACAGGAATTAAAATAAAGGCAGAAGGACTTTATTTTACCCTTTTTTTTGTGCAGACTGAGATTTTTGACATTTTTAGTTCAGTTACCAATAGGATGGCTTGTTCTAAAACTAACCACAGGACTGGAGACACACACCCCAATATACACATACACACAAAGATACACAAAGATATACAAACATTCACATTACAACAAATTTTCTTCTACTCACAAAATCCACCGGACAAGTCAATCCATCAAACTACACATATAACTACAGTTACGTCATACAGAGGTGTGTGTGTGTGTGTGTGTGTGTGTGTGAGTGTACTGGAATAGACTGGTAATTGATGCTTTCTAAAAAATAATCACTATAAATAAATAAAATGACCTACTGATCAGACGTGTGAACTCATTAGTTAGGTGGCTGCAATAATGCAATTATACAGATTAGATGGGAAATTACATAAATCCCAACATTTTGGTGTATTCAGAGGGAATAATGTGCTGATCTGAGAGCAGGGAAGGACACAGAGCTCCGTCTGAGGATGACACCACACTGACTCACATCCAGTCACAGGATCTTTAGTCAAAACACATGGAGTCCAGCACAAGGTCAATCTGGGGAAGGTGCCTCCTTAATGCCATAGTGTTTGTGTGTTCGACCCTCACTGTGTGTCCATGTGTGTGTGTTCACTCCTGAATGAGTGCACGTTTGTGTTCACTCCTAGCTGTGTCCATGTGTGTGTGTTCACTCCTTACTGTGTCAATGTATATGTTTGTGTTTACTCCTCACTGTGTCCATTTGTGTGTATGTTTTCTCCTGACTCCTGTCTGTCTGTCTGTCTGTCTGTCTGTCTGTGTATGTGTGTGTATGTGTTCACTCCTCACTGTGTGCCCAAGTGTGTGTGTGCGTATGTGTGTGTATACTTCCCTGTGTGTGTGTGTGTGTGTGTGTGTTCACTCCTCACTGTGTGCCCAAGTGTGTGTTCACTCCTCACTGTGGGCATGTGTGTTTGTGTGTGTATACTTCCGTGTGTGTGTGTGTGTGTGTGTGTGTGTGTGTATTCACTGTTCACTGTGTGCCCATGTGTGTGTGTATTCACTGTTCACTGTGTGCCCATGTGTGTGTGTGTATTCACTGTTCACTGTGTGCCCATGTGTGTGTGTGTATTCACTCCTCACTGTGTGCCCATGTGTGTGTGTATTCACTCCTCACTGTGTGCCCATGTGTGTGTGTATTCACTGTTCACTGTGTGCCCATGTGTATGTTCACTTCTGACTTTTTATTTGCATCATTAAGTGAAATATTACAGAGGTATACACACAGCTGTGCTTTATCTTTCATCTTTTTCTTCTTTCTTCTGTATGATGTACAGTATATTATTATTATTATTATTTTGGTTTCTAACATTCAGTTTTGGAATATCCATGAATGAGGATAAGATTTGGATTATTGCCATAATAATGTTATATAATCATCATCATAATGTCTGTAAAAAAGCTCAGAGACTGTTTAAAAATAGATTCAATTACAGTTTCTACAGACTGAAGCTACAGTACATCCAGAAACTCTTTACAGCGCATCACTTTTCCACATTTTGTTGTTAAAGCCTTATTACAAAATGGATTCAATTCATTATTTTCTTCTAAACTCAATTCATAAATAAAAATAAAAAATTGTGCATAAGTATTCACAACCTATGCTTAATACTTTGTTGAAGCTCCTTTGGCACCAATTACAGACTCTTTTTCAGTATGATGCTACAAGCTTGGCACACTTATTTTTAGCCAGTTTCTCTCATTCTTCTTTGCAGGACCTTTCAAGCTCCATTAGGTTGGATGGGGAGCAATGGTGCACAGCCATTTTCAGATCTCTCCAGAGATGTTTAATCTGGATTAAGTCTGGGATCTGTTAGGCCACTTAAAGGACATTCACAGAGTCGTTCTATAGCCACACTGTTATCTTGTTAGGGTCATTAGGGTCATTGTCTTTTTGAAAGATGAACCGTTGCCTCAGTCTGAGATCCCGAGCGCTCTGGAGGGGGGTTCCATCAAAGATGTCTCAGTACATTGCTGCTTCCAGTTCTTGCTGCTGAAAAACCTCCCCAACGCGTGATGCTGCCACCACCATTCCCTGTAGATAGTATTGGATGGTATTGTCCAGGTAATGAGCGGTGCCTGGTTTTCACCAGACATGACGCTTAGCAATCTTTGTTTTTCGTAGTCTGACAGTCAATCAGGTGCCTTTTGACAAACATCAGGCAGGCTGTCATCTGCCGTTTACTACGGAGTGGCTCCCGTCTGGCCACTCTACCATACAGGACTGAAAAGTCCTAGTGTTTCCAAACCTTTGTCCCATTTATGAATGATGAAGGCCACCCTACTCATTGGGACCTTTGATGCTGCAATTATTTTCCTGTACCTCCCTCAGATCTGTGCCTCAATACAATCCTGTTTCTAAAGTCTACAGACAATTCCTTGAACTTCATGGTTCGGTCTTGTGCTCTGACATGCACTGTTCTACAGGTGAGACCTCATACTGGCAGGTGTGTGCCTTTCCATATCATGTCCAATCAACAGTGGATTCCAATCAGGTTGTAGAAAACAGGATGCACCTGAGCTCAATTTTGAGTGTTATGGCAAAGGCTATGAATATTTATGTACATGAGATTCTTTTGTTTTGTTTTTTATTTGTGATAATTAGCAAAGATTCCAAACTAACTTCTTTCATGTTGTCATTATGGGTAATTGTTTGTTAATAGTGAATTGAATCCATTTTGGAATACGGCTGTAACATAACAAAACGTGGAAAAAGTGAATCTATGTGAATACTTTCCAGATGCACTGTATATATTATAATACATAATATAATAATGTAATGTTTCTTGAAATAAATGAAAAAAAAAAGATGGATGTATTACTAAACATCAACAATATGTGTAAAAATGTAAGGTAATTAAAAAAAACTAAAGTCACATCTTAATGCCTCTTTTTTCCCAGTTTTACATTAACTTTAGAAATGAATATGATTAAAAAATTATTTGCTTATTTCTCTATGAAATACTGCTGATCCTGCTGCTTTCAGGTTATCCTGCAACTCTTCTCTTTGAACCTTCCTTATCACTACACTGAGGGCTCACCATCAAATCTGCCTGGGATTAACTATGTTTTCATAAACTTTAAACCTGTGTATTAGTGAACCAGATGTTCTAGCAAATTCTACAACTATGTAGTGTCTGTTTGATTGTTTTTTAATAGCGTTCTCCCTAAGAACTTTAGGAACTTATTCAACTTCGGCAGGTTTTTTTGCAGCATTTCTATGTAGAATATGGTTTGATTTTATGTAAAAAAAAAAAAAAAAACATTTACTATACGGACACAAGCTTGTTGACACCTGAGCATAAAAATCTAATGTGCTTTCTAGAAAATTCTATTCCATATTAAGTCCCTATTTGCTGTTATAATAACCTCCAATCTTTTGGGAAGATGTTCCTCTAGATTTTGTGAAGACTTTTGTGTTCATTTATTGATAGAGCTCAGTCAGGTATAGCTGTAGAAGAGGAGTTGAGGAGGCCTGGGGTGCAGTCAACGTTCCAATTCATTGTTTAATAAGGTTGGACGTATAAAGTAGGAGATCTTCGATCTAACCCATGTAAATCATATCAGAATCAGAATTCTTCATTGATACCATCGGGAATTTGTTTGTTGCAGCTGCTCGCCGTAAAGAATTTAAGTAATAATTAAAGTAAAAATTAAAAATAAGAACATTTCAATAAATATACACATTAAATTATATATGAAGTAAAATATGTAGAAGCATTAAATGGAATTTGTTGCAGCATTAAAAAAAAACAGATGGCAAAAAAGTCAGACTAAAATAATAGTTAGAAAAGTTATTGCACATGTAACTAAATATTATTATTATTTAGATTAAATGCACAATTTCTTAATGGAGCTGCCACATAATCAGTTTTTCCCAATAATTGTGAAAATAGAATCTTTATACATATGCTTGTCCTTGTTTCCTTTTGTTTTAAAACACCTTTATGTAAAATTAAACGCGATACACAATCCAGCTCGATCTTTTTGATGCATGCAGTGTTTACTGTGTCTAAGAGTTTAATACGGAGAATCTGTGAACACATTAAGCACATTATACACTCTAAACAGCATCTTCATCACCAAGTACGCATGCAGCAAAACCTTTTCATACAACAGCCTGGGGGACGAGGGGACAAATCACCACAGGACAGTGATTGTGTTCTGTAATATTGCAAGTAAATTTGCATATTGCATGCAGCACAGCAATTAGATTTCAGTCCTCATTTCAGGCTCATAATTATAACAATAATGCTAATAAATAATAATAATAATATCAAACAATATAACAAGCTTTATGTTAAAAAAAAAATTTACATAAATGAAAAAATACAAATCGCAAACTATAAAAGGGACTTTACAAATAACTTTGTAGGGACATTGTAATGTTAAAATAAGAGTTCTATGTGATATTGCAGTAAAAAAAAGGAGGCTCGATAATCAATACTATTCCATTCATTTTCATTTGTAGAAACATTTTTCAAAATTGACACTGTCTCAAAGCAACTTTACAGAGATAAAGAGAAATTACAATCTAAAGATTTCAGATTTAACGAAATGTTACATATAAATTCATTTTAGATATTTCCAACCTACTAAGATGCACTTTTGAAGTGTACACGGGTAATATTGCATGTGTGTGTGTGTGTGTGTGTGTGTGTGTGTGTGTACTTACGGACTGACCACCCTGAACTGGACGTAGGGGACGAGCTGCATGAGCAGTCGCACTCCGTTCTGCCACTCCTCCTCCGAGCGAAACTCGCAGCCCTGTGCATCACACTCCTCGAACGAGAATTGGTAGTACGTGTTGGAGTCTTCAAACACCACTCTCTGGTCCACTACAGCGGACAGAGGGAGGAAGACACACCGAATCAATACCGCACACTGAAAAAAAACAACATCTGGATATTTGTTATACTCTTTACCCCTAAACAGATAGCAAGTGAAAATATCATGAAGCTGATCTTCAGTAAATATTTCTTTTGAAATTTAAGATTAAATGAAGTATGCTTCTTTATATTTCTAATTAAAGTTTTCAAGACAGGGAGCAGTGAACATGGCTGACTGTGGTACTGTACATTTGGTTTGTTGTAAAGTTATGATAGGAAATATTGGATACAGCCGACCTTATTGAAGACATTTTTAATTACAGGTATTTATTTCATAAACGCTTTAACTATTATCTTCTATGGTCAATCTATGGATGTGATGATGCTGAGCCCGAACCTCATCCCTTTCTGCTTTTTATAAACTAACAGCGGATCTATGTTTTGCGCCACGGACCGGTTTAATGTCAGACAATATTTTCACGGATCGGCCATTAAGGTGTGGCAGATAAATACAACAAAATAAAATTATATGACCGGCATAAAAACCTGAAATATAATAATAAACGTGAATCCACTGTGTTGTTTTTTGTTCATTTTGCTCGCTTGGGGGTTTGAATTTAGCGGTAATGTATTATGTGTTAGCGGCCGGAGCCCCTTTAAGAAGGTAGTGGATGGAGGTAAGACATGTGACTGAGGCATCATGACATGAATCAAGTGTGAGTCATAGACAGATGTGGTGGAGAGAATCTGGTCATTTTCCAAAATAAAACATAGTTCAGAATCAGATAATAAATAAAACGTAAATAATGTAAGTTATGTATTGTTTCTGTGCAGCCCAGTACTAATTAGCCCTGGGGTTTGGGACCACTGCTGTAGCACATCTGGTTGTATGTTTCATTTACATGTAAAAACTGAGAAAATCTTTATCTAAGTGTTAATCAGAATCCCAAACAGCTGGCAAGCCCAGATTCTGATCATGGAGGGGTCTGAAATTGTCATCGTAGTTGCATGTTCACTGTGAGATACATAATCAAAAAAAAA
>MU551628.1:2209260-2350987 GCA_024362625.1 Silurus asotus
GCCATATTTTAAAGTAAAGTAACATTCAATCAGATGATGTGAACATGTCCCAGCTGGTTGGGTGCCATGAGTCAAGTGCCTGAGAGAAGAACATAAAGGTGTATAATGAGTGAGCACAGAGACTGCTGATTTAGCTCTGAACACTGTATAGAGTCCAAATCAATAGGTCAGGAGGTTGAAAGGATCAGTAGTGTGAAGCAGTGTGAGAAATTAAAGAGTCAGGAAAGTAAATTCCTTCATTGTAATACACTATAAGAATTTCTGGATTATAACTGCTATGCTTTTCGTGTAAAAATACTTTGGTAAAAGTATTGCAGTCCATTAATGTACAGTATCTTTGCAATCCAGATTAGCATGAAGGCTAGCGGTTTGGCATTTCGCCAATTTAAACGTGAGTTACCTGAGTGAAGAATGCCGAGCTCGAGTAGCACCTGCCAAACCCGTGCTGCCATCATCCTACACTGCACAAACACGCATTGCTCCAACAGCCACTGCACCAGCTCTACACCTACATAACTCCTCCTGTGGATCAAAACACACACACATCATTGTCTCACACACAGAAATACACACTGCTCCATCTGCCACTGCACCAAGTGCCACAGTTGAACACATTTTTCTCAATATTCCTTTGGGAAAAGAAAAAACGTATGCGCTGTTATCAACTGAATACCGTTTAAGGGAAAATGTTATTTTATCTCAGAATACAGGTGTATGGATTATTTTCTCCTTCTTTAGTTAAACCTTTGGTACATAAACACCTGTCACGTCAACATCCCAGAGCTCTGGGCTCAGACACGGACACAGGAGGCGGGGTGGGAACGGAGGAACCATAAGGTGTGTTTACTCAATGCTTGGGGCGATGTGGAATCATACACTTGTACCTATAATGTCAGTTTAGGAACAGTTCACCTGCCTGATATTGAATAGTACTGCTTTGTGTGCTAATTGTGTTACACTGATGGAGCATGTGTATATAAAACGTATATATAATAACCCGCTCTATTATCCGTGAACAGCCGGATGGAGCAGGATTATATAACGAAACAGTTTTTTTCCTGCAGTTATCATAAAAAATAAATACATTTTGAATCAGTGTTTCAGTGCGAGTGTTTTACTGTTACGGTGCTTTTTTAATTGTCACGTGTACATTTACATTTCTGGCAGACGCCCTAATCCAGACTCACATTTTTCTTATTCATACAACTGAGCAGCTATGGGGTTAAGGGCCTTGGGGGCACAGGAGTGGCAGCTTGGTGTGGCTGGATTTCCAACTCCTGACCTTTATATCCAAAGTTCAATGCCTTAACCACCTCCCACATGTACATTACAGCACACAGAGGAAATAAATCTTCATCTTAGTGAGTATTCAGGTAAATTACATAAATATTACATTCGACCTACGTGTAAGCAATTGAGCAACAAAATTATACCTAAATATATATAAATTATATATTTAAAATCTGTATTAGTTTGCATGCATGTCAGCTTATGACCAAACAAAATGTTTATGTTTCTATATAATAGTTTATATAAATTCCCCTAAATTTGTACTCAATTCCCATTAATTCCTGGGAAATTACCATCTTGGAATAATTCCCAAATTCCTCAGATAAAAATCCCATGGAAAGTTTCTGAAAATTTTGGGTTGCAACTTTACACCCCCTTGCAACCCTAGTCTTTAAACATCCTGTAGTCATTAATCACCTGATCACTTGAGACCTCCATTAAACAGGTAATCTCACCTGATGATCCGTGCCAAGTGGATCTTGTCTTTGGCTGGATACGGGCCATGGGACAGAAACGCATTTCTCAGTGCACGACCTGCACATGGAAAACTCTGCGAGCAGGACTGAGAGAGATAGAAAGAGAGAAAGAGAGATTTAGTAAAAATGTGTGGTGATGCATGATGCAAAGCACATATTCATAAATGGGTCAAGGACGAACAAGGGTTTCCAAAGAGCTGAATGATTATAATATTCTTGCAAACGTTCCAAGGACAACAACATTCGCTCCGAATTTTGTTCCCCTTTTTTAAATAAAAAAATTAATCCTATATCCAGTAACGAATAATAAATCTTCATATAAGCAGTTACATAAGACAATGAAATGTAAAGTACAAAATCACAAACACAATCATATTCTATCAAATGCAAGAACAAAAAAAAAATTCAATACAATAGATTTTAATTTGTATAGCCGTTTTAACAATGGACATTGTCGCAAAGTAGCTTTACAGGGATAAAACCAGTTACAAAAAGAATGCTAACTGGTGCTATTCTGACCATGTGCTTAATACGTCTGTGGTTTTAATTGCCAGGAAGTTAGAACAGGAAATTCTACATAAAAGTGGGCAAATCTGCCACAGAGATGTTTGGCATGATGTGCGTTTGATATACAGCGATGCTGCAAAAAATGCTGGATATTCTGAAGGTGTTTAAACATGGATAAACAAATGATTTTCTTCTAAACAGAGCTAGTCTTGAAACATATAGATACCACCTTGTATAGATTTGTTCCTCTACCAAACTCAAAAGGAAACTTATCCTTATCACCAGATGTCCATTCATTACAGTTCCATCATAGTACAATAATAAATTAAAACAATTACTAATAAAAATTAATTGAGGTCTAATACAATTTCTGAAAGCACAACACAAATATAACGTGTATTTAATACATGCCACATAAATCAAACATTTTCTTTGACCCTTTTTGTATCATTTAATAGACAAAAATTAATAAAGTTTTACAGTTTAAAGTCCTATGTTCTGCTTGTTATTATATCCAAACCCTCAGAAAGGAAAAAAAATTAAAAGACCTGGACATAATGTGAGAATGCGTTCACCACAGCGGTAAACAGGTTTATGTTAAAGCACTGGTTCTAATGCCTTATCGTTTCTATAGTAACAGTGAAAACACGTCGCTATAGAAACGATGAGGACTTGCGAACAATCCATATAACCTAAACGTTATAATGCCCTATAGAAACCTTTCGAAAATGTTGTATAGAGATGATATAGGAGTCTTCAATGACAGTTGAGGAGTTTTGGGAAAGTTTCCAGGATGGATGTTTTTAGCTTCTCAGTAACAAGGACACTTGTTTTGTGAGTAAGGAGAGAGTGGGCTGAGGGACTGACTGACTGATTATGAACCCGAATCGCAGAAATATTCAATAGTATAGTCACATTCCTAAAACCCAAAGAAGACCAAATGAGAAGAGTAATGTCATGTTATAATGCAGGTAAATACAACATCCTTCTGACTTCTGACACATACAGGACGTTTTGAGTTTGACCTTTTAACACCAGTATATAAACCCGTCCGTGCAGGAAACGATTCACTCGGTGGTTACATGTGTGTGCGTGTGTGTAAGTGTGTCAGGAAAGTTTGCTTCATATGCAAACCCAAACCTTATGACCCACTGATACCTCTACAGCATTCAAACACACTGAGAAATTTCAGCATGTGTGGAAGTGCTAACAAAATATAATATAATGTATATATATTGATGATCAAATTGTTCAACCATCAGTCCTCATGAGTCATTTTGTCCTTATCTATCTTTAACTAAATGTCTCTATCTTTGTGTATTTCTCTGCCTTTCTGTTCATCTCCATCTCTTCATTTTTGCCACTCAGTGTCCTACTGTCCTCCTGTCTCTCACCGTGTTTCCATTGCTCTTTTTCGGTCTCTGTTTCAGGGGGTTTCTCTTTGAATCATATGAAAAAATCTTCTACAGTATTTAAATATAAATGTGCCACATCATGTTATAATAGATGAATAGTATTTTATTGAGTTTAACCATATAATAGGGATGTGCATCTCCATAACATCTGGATGCATAGCCAACAATACAATACATCAAAGATACATTATGAAGCAGCTTCTGATTCAATGCAATATAAATATGATAATATGCAACTCAATATGGTACAAATAGTTTGCTGAAATTACTTTGGTTCAGACAGACAGCAAATCATCAATTCACTTAAGTGCCTTCTGATTTCTAACGCATGGCTCCTTCACAAACAGATAAAAAAAAAAGATGACATTTCCTGCTCTGTGTACAGGAAGATGCAGCTCTACCTCTGCCATGTTAATCTGTATTCTATGGGAATCTCAGGACACGCAGCGGTGGTGCTAAGAGAACGCGTGAACTAATAATAATTATATCAAAATAAATAGTTTTTTACTGATGCAAATATGTTAAAAACGTCGCATCGCGATTTAAATGCCAACTCTTTTAAATCAATGCACCGCATCGTTAACTTTTATGCCGATTAGGCTGGTTTTACATACATTTAAATAAACAGTATTCGCAGAGCTATAGCATTGGAAGTAGAACACTTTTAAAAATCTTTACACAATTGTGTCATATTCAACTTTTTCTCTTATTTTTTATATTCATTCATCTTCCTGGTCAGACTGTACACAATGCATCAGTATCAGCTATTAAAAGCTAAAATTATTCGCTACAGACCATCCATCAGGCTGTAATGGCATTCGAGTGTCCTTTAAACGTTTTCAGATTTTTTTTGACGGGTGTAACCTTTACATTGTCATTCTCTAGTTACCAAATTCCATCCCGTCGGATAAACTGCAGTCGGCTCATGAATTATTAACCGAATATTCCGTTTGAAAACGTGCAAAAATAAATGCGCGACAGTTTCGCCTCCATGTCTTCAACCCCTTTAAATCTCGGCTTATTAGTCACTTAATTCATCTTAAAGCACATTATTCAGCAAGTGCAATGAATTATTCAGTAAGTAGAGAGAAGCTAATGGGAACGGCGTGTCATTACGAGTGTGAGGAGTGTAAGTCAGGACCCGCTCACGGCTCCTGGGAAATTCCGAGATTTAATTTGATGGATTTTCAGCTTGTTGTCTTCACTAGACATTCATTATTTTCATTTGTCAAGTCACATTAAGTTCGCTGCAGCTTAGACGGATGGATTCACAGTGGAGCGGTGTTGGGGGTGGACAGGGAATTCCCCTCCAGGGTCATGTTCATAACAGTGTTTATTGTTAGAACTTTTATTCAGCACTGTCCTTGCAGAAAAGTTTATCGGATCAAGTGCAACACTACTACAGTTGTCTTTTTTTTTTTACTGTATAATACTGTAAACACTAAAATTCCACACTCTCCTATAAAACATTATAACCTCTATACCTCTGTAAAGCTGCTTTGACACAGTCAATTGTTGAAATTACTCTACAAATTAAAAAAATAATAGAATTTTATTTAAATTTCACTTAATTGGAGTCAATATTGTTGCATAAAAAAATAAAACTTTGCATCCCTTCCCCTTAGTACATTGCATTACCTTGCCTAAAAGCTTTATCACGCTTATCACGTGAACACACAATACAGTCTGTGTGTATGTATACGTGTTTATGTGTAAACACAGAAAAGATTATGGTATGATAATTTGTATTTAAGGGGAATTTCAGTACATGAATGTTTTGTTCCAACATTGTTTAAGAAATACTATCACCCCTCTGGTGCTCAGTTTCTCTGATCAGCTCCAATTTCTACTAACCTCAATAGAAAACCTTAAAAAAAAAAATTCAAACACAAATTCTTGGAATTTTTTAAATCCCACAAGGTCCCATATCCAGGTCAACACAAGAAAAGAACTCCATCCAGTCGGTTGCAAAAATTTTCTTTAACACACACACACACACACAAAAACACATCCAAAATTACACACGATACAACTGTGTGCCTCCAAATTTGTGGGAAGAACCACTTATGGCTAGAAAAGTCTGTGTCCCAATACTTTTCGCCATATAGCGTGGGTCTTTTAGATACAAACTTTAATGTCAGATATGATGCTTAACAGCAGGTTATTTAACACTTTTTTGTTGTGGCTGTTTAACACTTACTAAGCTAGCTAACAATTTAGTAAGTGTTAAACAGCCACAACAAAACTAGCTAAGCTAGCTAACAATTATGGTCCCCTGGTGGTCTAGTGGTTAAGATGCAGCGCTCTCACCGCTGCGACCCGGGTTCGATCCCCGGTCAGGGAACCAGTGCCGGTCCCAAGCACGGGTAAATTGGGGAGGGTTGCGTTAGGAAGGGCACATCCAAAATTACACCCGATACAACTGTGTGCCTCCAAATTTGTGGGAAGAACCACATATGACTAAAAATGTCTGGTGTCCCAATACTTTTCGCCATCGTCTTTTAGATACTAACTTTAATGTCAGATATGATGCTTAACAGCAGGTTATTTAACACTTTTTTGTTGTGGCTGTTTAACATTTACTAAGCTAGCTAACAATTTAGTAAGTGTTAAACAGCCACAACAAAGCTAGCTAAGCTAGCTAAGCTAGCTAACAATTGTGGTCTAGTGGTTAAGATGCAGCGCTCTCACCGCTGCGACCAGGGTTCAATCCCCAGTCAGGGAACCATCCCCAGCCACTCTCAGTGCCGTTCCCAAGTCCGGATAAATTGGGGAGGGTTGCGTTAGGAAGGGCATCCAGCGTAAAACATGTGCCAAATCAAAAACGTGCGGCAGATCCGCTGTGGCAACCCCTAACGGGAGAAGCCAAAAGAACGTTTTTTTAAGGTAGCTAACAATTAAGTTTCAAGACCCAAAGAGTCCAAGAGTTCTGAAAATACGCGAATTTTTAGACACACCCCAGCAGCCCCTTAGTGAATTCATCTAGACATCATGTCACTTTAATACAATAATGTGTATTAAAAATTTGTATGACATTTGTTGTAGTTAAAACATAGTTTTTTCGTGTTATTCCTAACTTTTCTGAACATTCGGTCCCACAGCAGATTCCCTTGAATTTTAAGATAATCCGCAACTTGCTGTTAGTTAGGTTCCAAATGAAACCCGCAAATTTTCAGAGCCACAAGTTATCGGCGGTTGACTGTACTCCTATAACCAGAAATGTTTGACAGATAGCTAGAGATCCAACAACTGAATTTACAGCTTTGTTAGTTAGGCAGCTGTGTATATTTTGCTAAGCTTCTCCAAAGAAAACTGGTACCTTTAAGGGATAGCTACCTCTAATTAAAGGTTATCAATTAGCTAGCTTTATTTAACATATTTTAACACTCTTCATTCGACCTAACCATTTAAATGTAGGTAATATTCTGCAATTGGAATCTCATTATAACCCCAGTTAGGTTTTTGGCTTGTTGTTGCCACTGTTCGAGGTTATGCCTTGATGCTTCTTAAAATTCACATGAATACATTTTTTATTTGTATAGTGCTTTTTACAATGGACATTGTCAAAAAAAAAGCTTTACATAGATAAAGAGGTTGTAAAGCTTGAATTTATAAGTTTAGTGCTAATGAGTGAGCCAGTGGAGATTAGGGCAAGAAAAAAAACTCCCTGAGAAGGTATGAGGAAGAAACCTTGAGAGAAACCAGACTCAAAAGGGAACCTGTCCTCATCACCAAATGTCCATTCTTAAGAGTGCCATTATTGTTGAGGTGTACTGTTCGGTAATAGGTGCTTGAATGCAGAACTGTTCATGGTCCTAAGCCATTGTAGCAGACTGTTTATATTTACTGCAGTCCAAATTTATTGAACACTCGCACACACACATTAATGCATTTTACTGCTATACATCACAGGGAATATGCAAAATAATACTTCTGTATATTTTGTTTTTAGCTCTACACTTTATACCCTTTAAACCTCACAAGATCATTCAGCATCAAAATAAAAAGAACCGATATAAACCTAAACAGATTTGTACAAAATCCTAATTATATCAGGCTGAACTTTGTATAATCTCATTTAACCTTTCTTTATTATTAACAAACAAATCTCATTTTAAAAATTGCGTTTTATTTTTTTTTGTTGTTGACAAACCATAAACATGGTCCAGAAGGGGTAAATGTGAGGATCAACACAAAGGTATCATTTGAAAAGTGACCTGAGGTGAAGCTTACCTTGGACTTGGTGTGAACGCCAGTGCTGGGTCCGGGGACGGTGTCAGGTGACTGCTGTCGGGACACAATCAATAAAAACAAGCGGAGTTAAAATGCTATTTAAACAGTGCAGTAGAGTTTCTATAGACTGAGAACGTGATATGACCAAACCAAACAAGTGCTCTTAACCCTAAACCCAATGTCTATACAAACAGCAGAGCCAGAGGGATGTAGGACCATGTACATGTGTAGACATTGTTTATAGAGCCCTTTGACAAAGCCACGTTTAACTGTAGACAGCAAATTAAGGGTGATATTGACAGTTGCTAAAATCGGAATGGCAAAAAAAAATTATATTGTACCTAGATCAAAGATTATATAAATGCTGTGATGCTGAAATGACTGCGATTTCATCCACAATTCAATACATGGGGTACTATTATATATTATTATAGATCTGATTACACATGACTCTGACTGAATATGGTAGAACTAATATGTTCTAAATATCCAGAAATACATATGTTAATAGCTTAAAAGATCTTAAGACTTGTGGATTAGGCCTAGTTTGTGCTTTCACAAAGAAAAATCATGTGACGTGGGTGTTTTCTTTCAGATATTTAGTTGAAGTTTTAGTATGAAGTTTAAAAAGATATAAAAAGATCATACTTTTTAACGCAAACAGGTTTTCTGCTCATCAGGACCCAAACACAGTCACGGTACTCTACATACGGAAACCCAACAACATCCTGGTGAATCGTATAACAGACCTAATTTGTTTAAACAGATTTAAAATGTCTTGGTTGTTTTCATTACTTTCTTGAAAAAGAAAATGACAATTTTGACATTTTTTTTACCCAATAGTGTATTCTTTTTATATTATAGTGTTTTTCTCAGGTGTGTTGCTGCAAGAAGTGTCTGTTTACGTTAGAGTTTCTATCGAATCAAATTTAAGCAGTCACATCACATGTTGCCAGGGTCAAAAGTATCTGCCACAAGGTCTTCAGAAAAAGCACTTCAAGCATTTGGTAGCATAAAATAGATATGAATGAAGGCTGTTGCTTTAAACTTATCAGATTGTCAGCTAGAGTCACTGGGGTCATCTAGCAGGCGTCCAATAACCTAATTTTCATGTCCTTTAATTGGAGGGTCAGAGAGCAGCACTGATCAGAGCTCACAAACTGCATCTGTATCAAACTGCACAAAGCTCAAATAGATCTGTGTAAATTTAATAGCTGTGTTTTTATTCCACAAAAGCTGACAGAAAAGAAATTGATTTGAAAAGAAATGTATTCAGTCACAGATACACTTACAAGCCCATTTACATGATGGACTTTTCAAGAACAGCTGGATATCATGAGCAATGGATATTGTTTCAAAACAGTTGAAAACAGCTGTTAAGCTTTTTCAAGAAACAATGATATATATTTTTATCTTTTTTTATATTTTTATATTAATATAGTTAACAATTATATATTTTTTTTATATTTTTATATTATTATAGTTTTATTTTCTGTACAATTTGCACAAAAAACACCCAAATTACCCAGAATTTCAAAACACAGGAAAACCGTAATGCATAAAAAAAAATGCAAGGAAAATCCGGGGTCATTTTATGAGGTTCATATTGATACTCCTGCTAGAGATGATGTATGCAAGCGGTACAGCTGTGGCTTAATTGAAAAGAGACCTAGACACTGTATGTCTAGGTGTGAAATGCATGACCTGCCACTACATTTAATTAGAAGTTGTAAAAAAAAGTAGAAAATGTAGTTCAGATGTGCAGACACTTACAGTGAAAATCCCAAATGAACGTGAATAAAGTCTAAATATTTGATACAAAACAACAATTATCACTTTTTCAAAAGATTTGAATGATTTCAATAAATTTAATAATTAAAAATTAATAATTTACTAATAATATGCTCAAATTTATTACATTGCAGAGGAATGCTGAATTATGTCTCCTGGAGTCCCAGACGCTCAGTCACAAGTCTTAGATCTCCAGTCATGTGCATTCAAATATACTGTGTGCCCAGAGTGAATCAGAGTAAAACCCTCATGCCAAACTCTGATGTAGTAGAAAATAGTATTAAATAAAAAAGTTGGTAATTATGGCAGCCATATCAGAATAAACACAACTACACCTGAAAAGATCTCCAATTCCTCACACATGATCTTGTACTGAAAACACTGCATATAAATACATAAAAAAAAATAACTGTTGCTATGCTGATGATTTCTATGCATGTTTAAGATTTCTGGGAGGAGTCTCCAGTGTTATCACTTTCAGCTCTATATTTGCTGTATCTTTAGGTTTTCGGACACATTCTTGGAAATATGTTGCGGTTCTCATCTGCATACACTATTTCAAGTTTTATTAACTTTCCAGAAGGGAAAAAGAGATTGGCGTAAGAACAATCAGGAAATGGAACAGCTGCTAAAATGGAAGTGATATCATGAAACATGTTTGGCAGATGGTCCACACCATTCAATGTAACTACAGTGGAACCCGGTTATCTCGCCCTCGGTTACCTCGACAACCCTATTAAGTCGATGTTTTTGAAGTGGAACCGCCAAATTCTCGGTTATGCCGATTATCTCTGTGCAGCCACAGAAGAACTCGCAGAAGTGGCGAAAAAATCAAGGCTTACAGCTGCTACAGGTGTTGTATTGTATACTGGTGAATCTATGGGAAGATGGTGGGAAGACATGTACCGGGATACACATGAACGATAACAACGACCGCCGTGAACCAACATATACCAACAATAACGGACAGTGAGAGTGTGGAAGTTTAAATAGGAGCTGGTGATGATGATAAACGAGCACCATATGTGCGCGATTGAAGCGGAGCTTCAGAGAAAGCGGCCGAGAAAACACCTGACACGCTGAAGGGGGCCGAAGGGGGCGTGGCAGGTGGATTCCTGACAGATAAACATGTACTGTATGTATTTTTATAGCATGCCTTCATCAAACAAATCGTGGCAACGCTGTTGTGTAAAAAAAACCTTCAAAAACACGTGCATGCACATTCTCATTTATTAACGCACATCATGTACATAAAGAAATTTCAAGCACGTTAATATATTGCCGCCATTTTTATTTCCGTTTATCTCGATCATCGGTTACCTCGATGCTTTTTGGCGACACCCTAGGACATCGACATAACCGGGTTCCACTGTACAATCGGATAAAAACTAAAATAGATGACGGTTACACTGTTAGGGGATAATATATTTTACTTTGGGCATGGTAGCTGGTTGGTAGATGATTCCCCCTCTTTTGTGTTTTATCCCTTACTTCGTATTTAATGTGTGGGGGAAAGCAGCTGGATGGTCTGCTGATTGAGGAATATTCTGTCATGCATTTAAACAAGAGTTTGTTCAAATCTGTTGTGGAACGAGGGATTAAAATTGGTCCATTATTATCAAAGGATTTAAATCAGGTGAGAATAAGCTGTTAAAATAAAATAAAATAAACAGAAGAACTCAAAAGAGACAGAGAGAAAAAGAGACAGAGAGCAAATCATCGTAACATCATATCTGCTGGATTACAGTCATCTCTGAGGATACTAAAGCATGTGTGGGCTTTGTTTTGGCAGCAGTTTAAAAGGTGTGTGTATGTGTGTGTGTGTGTGTGTGTGTGTATGTCGGCTCAGCTCTTTATTGATTTGCTGTGGGCAGAGGGCACAAAGCTTGGCAGCGACCGCAGCAGACAGTGTTTGGGTTGCGAGGGAATTGAAGCATACAGACTAGCTACTCAGGCCGAAAGATACCGACAAGGAAAAGGCATCAAACGCAAATCCAGTATTCACATGAAAGTGCATGGAAACAGACACAGGCTGGCAGCAGACACACTGTACACACACACACAATCAGACCTCATCTTCTTCAAGGACTCATCCTCCTCTACGTTTCATTGCCCCTCCCTTGCTTTTTCTCTCCTCTGGTCCTGCGACTAATGCCGAGCCGAGCAATACCTTACACCTGATTTTCTTGCACGTCCTATATCCCTATTATATCCGGTTAGCATGGCAACCATTAGCATGTAAAACGTCATAAACATGATTCATAATATTCACAAAAAAACCCTGAATGCATGCGAGTTAGTGAGGATATCTTAGAGAGTGTTTAGCAACTAAAACAGCAAATTCTTAAATATCATGTTTTATTAGCAATATACATGCTATCAAGCAGTGAAGCTATTTGTATTTAGCTTCTCCAGGATTAAATATATAGACATATCTACAATTAATGTCCTAATCCTGGCCATCATACCTCACAGAACATTAACAGCAATTTAGCTAGCTAGTGCTATATTAGTTATGTATTACACAACCAGAACTGTCTTTTATATTATATATATATATATATATATATATATATATATATACACACATACACACTCCCCGGCCACTTTATTAGGTACACCTGTCCAACTGCTCGTTAACGAAAATTTCTCAATCAGCTAATCACATGGCAGCAACTCAATGCATTTAGGCATGTAGACATGGTCAAGACGATCTACTGCAGTTCAAACCGAGCGTCAGAATGGAAAAGAAAGGTGATTTAAGTGACTTTGAACGTGGCATGGTTGTTGGTGCCAGACGGGCTGGTCTGAGTATTTCAGAAACTGCTGATCTACTGGGATTTTCATGCACAACCATCTCTAGGGTTTACAGAGAATGGTCCAAAAAAGAAAAAATATCCAGTGAGCAGCAGTTCTGTGGGTGCAAATGCCTTGTTGATGCCAGAGGTCAGAGGAGAATGGCCAGACTGGTTCGAGCTGATACAAAGGCAACAGTAACTCAAATAACCACTCGTTACAACCGAGGTATGCAGAAGAGCATCTCTGAACGCACAACACGTCGAACCTTGAGGCGGATGGGCTACAGCGGCAGAAGACCACACCACCACTCCTGACAGCTAAGAACAGGAAACTAAGGCTACAATTCGCACAGGCTCACCAAAATTGGACAATAGAAGATTGGTAAAACGTTGCCTGGTCTAATGAGTCTCGATTTCTGCTGCGACATTCAGATGGTAGGGTCAGAATTTGGCATCAACAACATGAAAGCATGGATCCATCCTGCCTTGTATGAACGGTTCAGGCTGGTGGTGGTGGTGTAATGGTGTGGGGGATATTTTCTTGGCACATTTTGGGCCCATTAGTACCAATTAAGCATCGTGTCAACTCCACAGCCTACCCGAGTATTGTTGCTGACCATGTCCATCCCTTTATGACCACAGTGCACCCATCTTCTGATGGCTACTTTCAGCAGGATAACCATGTCATAAAGCACGAATAATCTCACACTGGATTCTGAACATGACAATGAGTTCACTGTACTCAAATGGCCTCCACATTCACCAGATCTCAATCCAATAGAGCACCTTTGGGATGTGGTTGAACGGGAAATTCGCATCATGGATGTGAAGCCGACAAATCTGCAGCAACTGTGTGATGTTATCATGTCAATATGGACCAAAATCTCTGAGAAATGTTTCCAGTACCTTGTTGAATCTATGCCATTAAGGATTAAGGCAGTTCTGAACGCAAAAGGAGGTCCAACCTGGTACTAGGACCTAATAAAGTGGCCATATGTAGACAGACAATCTTATACTCACTGCTATGTCTTTTATGAACATCCCATTCCACATTTCATCTCAGTCCCCATTTTTCCCCCATAGCCTCCACTCTTTTTCTCCTTCTCTTCCGCTGAAAGGGTGTTAGTAAAGTCAGGTATTGATGTAGGTGAGGTGAGGAGGCCTGGGGTGTAGGCAGCATTTACATTCATCCAAAAGGTGTTTAATGGGTATTTATTTCTTTTTAATATTTATGTTTAATATAGCAGAAGATCTTCCACTCCAACCTGCGTAAAGCCTATCCTCGTGTAGACCGCTTTGTGCACGGGGGATTGTTATGCTGGTTTGGGTTTCGTAGTTCAAGTAAAGGGAAAATATTATGCTACAGCATCCAAAGACATCCGATACAATTGTGTGCCTCCAACTTGGTGGTAACAGTTTGGGGAAGACGCTCATATGAATGGAAAAGTCAGGTGTCCCAGATCTTTTGTCTTTTATTCTCCAGAGACAACCCCAGCTGTAAAATCAGGTATGATGTTTAAACAGCAGGTAATTAATACCATTTTTTTAAACATTATTTAACACTAGCTACTCCAACACACCTTCAGCATAACCAGATCGGTGATCCCATATGACCTTTATGTAAGAAACGTGTCATTATGTCCTTAATTTAGTTTAGCATCAAGACATCAACCTATTCCCATTCAAAACTCCATTTGTTTTCTCCTCTGGCATTTAAACACTGATGCTTGCCTACAAGCCAAAAACCAGACCCAACCAACCTGAAGGCACTCATCAATCCCTGTTCTCCACCAGGTCCCCACTGAGCCTCCTGCATGGCTCAATTTCCCCTAACACCACAGGAGATGTGTGCTTCAGGACTCCCCCTTGTATCTTGTTTGTATTGTTTTTTGTAACTGTACTAAGATATCAAGCGCAGTTATAATATTTATAGTTCATGGACATTGTAGGAGCATGAAGACAGAGCAAGGAAGAGAGCAGAAAGAAATTCAAAGCACTTCTGTAGGTCGCTCTGGAAACGCCTGTGTGCTACCGTGAATGTAAATGTAATGTAAATCTCGGCTCCTGACAACCGTATGATATGGTTGTATCCTGTTTTAAAGCAGTTGCTGGGTTACCTGTGAGGTAAATCCACGTCACCATTCTCACTTCATTTCTTCCGTTGAAAAATGGCTGTGATTATATATAAAGATCTTTAGTCAATTAACTCATTCCACATCAACTGTTTATATATCGTTAGGAACATCCTACACCATCCACAGGCTCAGGTTATACAAGGTGGTATCTATCAAAAAGGTAGATTAGTTTTGGTACAATGCCAACAGATGGCACCACAAGCCTGCACGCACAGTCACAGGAGACACCGAACTTCATTAATCAGTGTGCCAAAAGACATTGTCCTGTGTACATCAGAAGCTGTGGAACTGGTGCTATTCCGAGCATGTCGGCTATTCTGACCACGTGCGCAATCTGTCACTGAGCTCTTGTTACGCGTGAGTTTTTCGCCAACATGATCTCAATTCCGCACTTACCAACTCGCCAGATTTGGCTGCTGCGGAATTTGGCCTCTTCCTAAAGATGAAGATCCTGGTCTCCATTGCGGAAATGCGGCGCAAAGCATAGAAGGTGTTTGAAAAGAAGAGCCCGGGACACATTCCAGAAGTGGTAGGAATGCTGGGAGCACTGTATTGCCATGCAAGGGGACTATTTTGAAGGTAAGCGAAATGTCATCCGGTTTGACGTCAGTCGATTTGCGGCGTTCCGATTGTGGTGAAAAAGTGTTTGTTGGATTACTAATTAATTTGCTGTATGTAACCATAGGTTATGTCCTTTTGCATAAAGAGAAGAGAGCAGGTTTAAGCAGCTCATATACATGAGCATACTTTATATACATGAATATACACTTATGTACACACCTCCATTATGTGGATGAAACGCATCCGACACTCAAAACTAACAGAATGTGAGCTAAGGGTGGGCGTTATACCTGTATGAATACGACACACGCTATTACGTTGTGCCATTATATAGATTTTGCTCTACTAGAGGATACTAGAGGTGCAACTGATCGCAGGCACGCACGTGAAAAGCGTCTTATTTGCTCACTTTTTTACTTGCAAATCAATCTTAATATTTTAACAATCGCTAAATTAAAGACATTTTAGTCTTGTTCCCAATATTGCTTTTTTAATAATTCCGTAACTACACAGAGCAGTCATGTGTGCACGTGAACGGGACGACGTGTTAATCAATCAACAATGAATAGCAAAAGAACTTGAAAAGTCTCCCGCATCATTCAAATCGCATGTAGTTTCCTGCTGTATCTTTTTAATTTTTTTTTATAAATGAAAGGCAAATTATATTTCAGCGCTACTAATGACGACACAGAGTTAAAGAGACGATACAACGAGGAGTATCAGCATCTTTCATATTGCAACATAATATCGATATTGTCTAAACAGAGGAAAATATGGTGAAAGCTTATATCACCCACCCCCAGACCACTCTGTTCTAGATAGAGCTGCTGTTTGAGTAAAGATTCGACATCTGACGTGTTGCTGATGCCCAGCTGTAGTTTGAAGCTGGTTATGAAGAAGAAAAAGTGTCACTGAGGGACAGAAAAACTATTTGGTACGTGAGAATCAAATGTGTAAACGAATCGGAAATATGAGAAATGAGAATTTAAAAGTCTAGAGATATAAATTTTTGACCCAAACCTAAAGGCAGTGCGATATGTGAACTTCGGTGGGAATAAGGAATGTCGAGTTCACATCGAAAAAGAGAGAGAAAAAAAAAACGCATGAGCAGGCGAGGAGATACAAGAAAGTAGGAGAAACAATGCAAGGTGAGTGAGAAGAGAGAAGAAGAAAGCAGGCACCCTGGTGCTGTTATCTATGTGCAGACATCAAAGCCTCAATGAGGAGCGTGTTCCTGTGTGCAGCATGCAGAGTGCAGTGGGTGTGTGGGTCATTATCTGCGAGAAATGGATTACTCCCAGATTAGAGTGCTCAGAAAGGCTCAGCGTCGGATACTCACACACACACACACACACACACACACACACACACACACACTCTGCTTGCAGCGACACGACCTGCAAGTAAATCTGTCACGTCACATGAGGCACGACGCGAGATCGGGAGAATCAAACAAGCTCGACCTCTTCGTTTGCATTTTTCGCAACGGCAAACAAATGCAGGAAATCGTTTATGAGAGACGCATCGGCTACCTGGCTGTGAACGCAACTAACACTCCACACACTCCAGGACATGGAGACACACTCGAGAAAATAGCCCGCATGCCAAAAAAATACCAGGAGAGGTTTGCGATAAAGCACATGAATAAATAATCTGTGCCACTATTTCTCATTAAATTCTTAATCCTTTATTTAGCTGTTGAACATTTCGTGCTTTCAGCTTTCTCCTTCTCCTCACACGCGTTTCTGACGCTTTAACGAAGGTTTCGAAGAGTGCCGTCATTTCAGCAGGGTTGCACGGCAGATTGCGAATGTCAGCATCGGAATATAAACCCTCAATAATCGGTTCAGTTATTAAATCTTAACATCATCCCCTGTTTAGGAAACCATTGAAAAAACAATAAGAACATCAAATCAATAATAAAGAATCTGCAACGTCCAATTAGCTGTAAATAAACGTCGAGGCCGATGATGATGATGATAATAGCACAAACCCGATCCATCTCGATAAAACGGATTAATGGATACAATGAATTCAGTGTCCTTTTTAATGTCTACATGAACGAACCCTCAAAACCCTCAACTCCAATAGCCTAAAGATCTGTGAAACTACTGAGCAGCCTGAATAGAATATATAAAAGATATATACCTTCAAGGTCAAAAGTCGATACGTTCACACTATTACATCTATAAGTATATTTTAAAAGTAAAAAAAAAAAAAAGTGAAGGTAAAGATGTGTTTTAGTTGTCACGAGTACATTACAGCACTGCAAAATTCTTACTTTGCATACCCCCGTGATGTTAGGAAGCTGGGGTCAAAGCACAGGAATGGCCTTGTTACAGCTCCCCTGTAGCACAGACGGTTATGGGCTTTGCTCAAGGAACCAAGAGTGGCAATGCTAGAGCTTAAACCCCAGACCTTCTGATCAGTAACCCAGAGACTTAACCACTGAGCTACTAACTATGTGGTTTCCATATACGGAAAGTATACACTATGTACACTATATTGCCAAAAGTATTGGGACACATGGTCATAAGTATGGTATATGATATTTGAGCATAGAAAGTTCCAAGTTCAAGTGAATGTAAAATATTGTTATAGCGCATCTAAAGACATCCAATTGAGCGTCTCCAGTTTTGTGGTAACAGTTTGGAAAAGAACCACATATAGCAGGAAATGTTCAGGTGACACAATACTTTTGCCAATATGGTGTGTATGTATATTATATTTATAGATTTTTTTAATATTATTATTATACATAATCTTATTGCCATAAAAAACAAATGCATTATAAGAAATGTTTTGTTTACTCTATGTAAGAAGTAAAACTCTTGGGGGTTATAAGGACATTATGAACCATGGAATGGTGTGGGTTGTGGTGGTCTGAGAGTTTTCTTGCCAGCATTTTGGCAATGATTACAATTTTAATTAAAGAATTGACAACAGACTTAATAAGAGACTACTTCTTTCTATTTGGGGGAAAAAGAAAAAAAAAAAAACCTGTCATCTTACAAATAAACTTTCCCTCTTGCTGAAAAAACAAAAGGATTCCAGACTAATGACTGTTACAAGGCACTGACAATGGAGGCTCCTTCCCAAAACCTGTACCACACTTTCGATTATACTTTTTTCTTTACAAAACAAAATGTTTCTCAGATTTGTTTAGTATACGGTTTAGTCTTTTTTCTGGAAAATTCCGTGAGAATGTGCTGTGATGTGATTGCTTTGTCAATCTAAATACAAATCTGATAGAAACTATTTAATTATAACAAAACTCCTATGAACATTTTGCAAAGAATATTCCGGCAAACGATCCAGATAAAGTCACAGCTTTCTTCTCTTTTTTCAGATCATCTCAAATCATCTCAGATACAACCAAGTTCTTTGAGGATCTCTCTACAGTGCTTTCTACAGAGTCAGAGCCAAACCCTATAGTGCTGTTTTCTGTGGTGGGGGGGGTGTGTGTGTGTGTGTGTGTGTGAAAAAAACATTCACTTTTCAACTAAGATGAAGGAGAGAAAAAAGCCTTTTTGCACTCAATGTCTCCAAACAGAAGAACATGCGGTCTGTGAGAAGGGTGCAGGTTATGCAACGTTTCACTCAGACTAATCGATACTGTCATTTCTTGCTCAGCCATGCGGGAAATATAAAAACATTGGGAACGATCCATATAATAGCAGCGCAAGTTCCAACAGATTCGGAGAACTCCACACCCCAAACGAATAACGTGTAACGTCACGTGTACTTAAGCTACAACGCATGAAGAGCTTATTCTTACACCGTGTGAGAGAAGAGCATGAGAGGAAAATGCTGCGATGCTGCTAGGTTACATCGCTTTGGAGAAACATTTTGTTCGGTTCCAGATAACGAGCAGGAAAAGCACAAACTTCTAGAACTTGCTAGAACTGAATCAGCGTGCACTAACTAACTGCAGCTCACACGGAGACAAAGAGACGCACGAGACGGTGCAGCTCTCGTTTTAAAGCTCATCACGGCCCGGTGCACTTGTCTACAAGGGCGCGTCACACTGCCTCATGAGGAGGCCTATTACATGGTTTGTTGTGCACAAAAACCCCTTAGTCCCCTACAAACATGCCTTACAAAAAGAAGTATTAAAGGGTCCTGAATTGAACCCTTTCCAGGGATGAACTTTCTGGCTGTAATGGGAAATTCAGACACTTTTTTTTTTCTTTTTAAAAAAGTGAAGGTTTGCGAATAAGGACATGGTGCTATGGAAAAAAATTGTGTTCTGTCACAAAGCAGAGTTGCTTTAACAGTAAAGCTGATTATTTTTAATGAGCGCACATCCTGAAGTGCTTTATTGCTCTGGTTCCACAAAAAAACAACGCACATGATTACAATTTTGGTCATATCGTTCCATGCATTTCCCTCTGGGATGAATAACTCAGTTTTTTTACAGATGCTGTGGCAAACAACAGCAGGAAAGCTAAGAGCTCAGACTGACTATCAATATAAAAAAATTAATAAAATACCTCAGATTTTTTACCCACAAAAGAACCCACGCTGCGGCCTCTTTCTTTTCTTTTAGCTCAGAGGATCAAACTCATGAATTCACAGCTTATCTACAACCGAAATCACAGCTACACGTCCTATAACTTTCACTTTCGCACAATTTTAGCTAAAAAAACAACAAAAAAAAACGATATGATATGAAACGCGTCAGCATTTCACACAACCTTTCACCACAGTAAAATCATTATGAAAACGCTAAATAATACTGCTGAAATGGAAACAACCCTGATTACTGCAGCACTCTGAATACTAACAACTCGACCATGTTATGATGTTAAATAACTGCTGCATATCATGGCTTTGAATAGACAATAATTATCAAAACGTAGACATTTTACGACTCCCTATCGAAAGCTTTCCGTTGTAGCAATCAATTGAAGCAATCATGAAGCAAGTTTCTTAGTATTCGAACTAAGAAAACACTCATATTGTTGTCCCTAAATGGACAACAAGATATCATGACTTCATAACAATAAAGATTTTATATTTAATAGAGTATTATGGAAATGATATTGTAGTTTTAGAATACTACGTTTTATAAATTATATATCTCTCGTTGGTTACTTTAAGTTAAATTAAACATTAAATAATGTGCGTTTGTACTTACAATACACCCTGATTTCCCCAGATTAAACTTGCTAGTTTGACATTAAATAACATTGACATTACAGCTACAGACTAGGGTATATGGCAGACTGGGGGATATAGCAAGTCAGGGGTATATGTATTTATACATTTACAAACTAATTTCCAATATTTTATTCATGAAATTGTATTTATTTATTCCCAACATTTTATTCTCCTAATTTCTGTTTCTCTTGGCAGCAGTGCTTCCACTACGTGTATGTTAGATTTTTTTTTGTCTACTTAGCAGGCTATATATATGGCAGGCCAGGGTTTATAACACAACAATGCAAAACATATCAATAGTAGCATATATAAATTATCGATAACATTTACTGTCCATCATGCATCAGGTCAAATTGTAGGGAAATGCTAGATTCATGGGGATAATGTCTCTTATTTTCCCAGTTGCACTCATTTGCATCTCCACTTAAATTGAGCTGTAGCTGTGACTCATCCAAACACCCACTGAAACTCAAATGAACCAGGTTTAGAGCACATTTAACATTTAGTAATTGGTTCCAGGACACTCTCCCAGCCTTTTAATCACAGAGTTTTAAAAAACAACAACAACAACAAAAAAACAGAAAATAAGACGTGTTTGAGAAAAAAAGGTTGTAGATTGTGCGACTGTACGGTGCGAGAGTCTGTTATTACTGGGGTTTCAGGGCAATATTGTAATAATGACCAAACGGTTAAGGTCTTGGAGCTAAGCTCTTTCTGGATCACAATGTTAAAAAAAATGTTTTGAGAGTCGCTAGATCGTCTTGCCATCTTCTTCAGTGCAAAACGTTCAGGTTTTTCATCTAGATTTGGATTTATTCAGTACATAACAAACACCTAACAAGAACGAATGAATCGAGTCCGTAAAGAACGTCCATCTCTATCCTCTGCTTAAAATATATTTATACAAAATATAGTCTTGCAAACAGAAACAAAAACAAGATGGCGATCAAGGTTCACCTTGCACTGCGTTCACTTCTTTATGATATTCTATTATTTACAGCACACTGCCATTCTTTGTAAGTAGCAGGCTGCTTTCTGCATCCAGGAGGGTGTTATGGAAGTATCATGATATGCTGCTTTCTGTAGCTTCCTGATGCATGCATACAATGCTTCCTGTCTGTAATTCGCAGCTCAATGACAGAAGGCATTAAAATACACTTTGCATGTACACCCCCCTCCCCTCCTCCTTCCCGCCCAATGTCACTGCACAGGAGACATTTGCATGAATACATGAAGGAATAGAAAGAGGTGGAGGTGCCTGGTTACTGGAGGAAGGCGCGAGCGCGCGCGCGCACACACACACACACACACACACACACACACACACACACAAACACGTTGCTGTACCCAGAAATGCTTTTTTTCCCTAAAATATTCGGTCAGATATTAAAAAAAAAAAAGTCAGCATTTTTGCATCCATCGTCGTGATGAGGAAGTTGGGAGGAAAAGACCAGCCGTCAGGTGCGCGCGCGCGCGTGTGTGTGTGTGTGTGTGTGTGCGTGCGTATGTGTGTGAGTGTGAGTGTAGGATTCCTGTTGCCTTAGATACGGGGGTTGGGGGGGGGAAAACAGCAGATTGTGCCTGAATGCATTCCTACATCCTCACATTGTAACGATTTGGAAATATCAATTAATGAAAAAATTAATCCAATTAATAAGTGCGCGCGCAAAAAAAATCAAAAAGAAAAAGAAGCTGTCAATAGATGCAACTGAGCCTATAGTGTCCTCTGTTATGAGCGCGGGGGCGATTGGTCCTCAAGGCGGGAGGAAACGAGCAACAATCATTGTGATAATAAAAAATAATAATGATGATAATAATAATGTGCAACACTCACGCTCTTCTTTCTTAAATGCAAGCCGTGCTTCAGTAAGCCGGGCAGATCTCTGATCTTCTGCTTCAGCTGTACCTGCTCCCGTGCGTTGCGGCTCCATCGCCAGGTGGCAAGCAGACCGTCATCCGGGCTGCTCTCCGAGTCCTCCATGTCTCCTCCTGGTCGGAGAGACGCTTCACCCGCTGACCACCATTCCGCCCGGGCGAGAGAGCGACTTCCCGCAGCACGCTGACGCCGAGGCGCAGGCTACCTGCTCCACCCTGATTCGCGCGACAGTGCGGGAGCGCGTAAGCACACGCGTGTGTGCGCGCGTGTGTGTGTGTGTGTGTGTGTGTTGGTGGGCGGAGGAAGAAGAGGAGGAGGAGGTGGTGGTGGTGGTGGTGGTGTTTTTGTGTTGCTGTTACAGGTGAAGCAGGAAGCAGCCATGCACTTCCACCTTGTCCTCAAGCCTCAGGGTTTTTTTTTTGTTTTTGTTTTTTGGCAGCTTCTCCAAGTCTTGGAGAGGTTCACTGGTGCGTATCAGTGTTTGTGTGTACTGAATATACAGGTTAATGTTTCACTCAGGGGCTTGGTCACGTGTGAACCTGGTTCGTCATAGTCCTAGGAACCTAAATCAGTGCCAATGACAGGCTCTTCAGGGTTCTGGTTGACTTGGAACATGTTCCCGGATAACTGTGTGCAAGCCAGGATTACAGCCAGCTCTTCAACATCTCAGGTCAAAATGCAAAATGCATGTGGGGAGTGAAGGCTGATCCGTGTGGTCTGATCCAACAGACGAGCTACTGTAAATCAAATCCCAGAAGAAGTTAATGCTCATTGGATCAGGACTGTTTCAGCAGCAAAAGGGGACTAACACAATATTAGACAGGTGGTCATAATGTTATATAGTCATAATCATAGTAGAACACATCATGATACTATTAATTGAAGATATACAGACCTATAAAACAAACCCAGAGTGCAGGATGATTGTTCTTCTGTTGTTAGGTGTTTCTTTGGATCAATGTATGTCTCATTTAACCTTTACATGTGAACTCTTACTTAGTGTCTATAGCATTACAATGTATGTAGATTTGGTTTGTAAATGTGTTGGTGTGTGTTGTAGATTTGGTGTGTATTGTAGATTTGGTGTGTGTTGTACATTTGATGTGTAAAGGATTTGGTGTGTAGATGGTTTGGTGTGTGTTGCAGATTTGGTGTATAGATTTGTTGGTGTGTATTGTAGATATGGTGTGTAGATGTGTTGGTGTGTGTGTTGTAGATTTGGTGTGTAGATGTGTTGGTGTGTATTGTAGATTTGGTGTGTAGATGTGTTGGTGTGTATTGTAGATTTGGTGTGTAGATGTGTTGGTGTGTATTGTAGATTTGGTGTGTAGATGTGTTGGTGTGTATTGTAGATTTGGTGTGTAGATGTGTTGGTGTGTATTGTAGATTTGGTGTGTAGATGTGTTGGTGTGTATTGTAGATTTGGTGTGTAGATGTGTTGGTGTGTATTGTAGATTTGGTGTGTAGATGTGTTGGTGTGTATTGTAGATTGTTGGTGTGTGTGTTGCAGATTTGGTGTGTAGATGTGTTGGTGTGTGTGTTGCAGATTTGGTGTGTAGATGTGTTGGTGTGTGTTGCAGATTTGGTGTGTAGATGTGTTGGCGTGTGTGTTGCAGATTTGGTGTGTAGATGTGTTGGTGTGTATTGAAGATTTGGTGTGTAGATGTGTTGGTGTGTGTGTTGCAGATTTGGTGTGTAGATGTGTTGGTGTGTATTGTAGATTTGGTGTGTAGATGTGTTGGTGTGTGTGTTGCAGATTTGGTGTGTAGATGTGTGTTGCAGATTTGGTGTGTAGATGTGTTGGTGTGTGTGTTGCAGATTTGGTGTGTAGATGTGTTGGTGTGTGTGTTGCAGATTTGGTGTGTAGATGTGTTGGTGTGTATTGTAGATTTGATGTTTAGATTTGTTTGTAGGTGGTTTCGTGGTAACGTTAGAAGTTTGGTGGTCTGGTTGAGAATTCTAGGTATGTTCTGTTATTTATATTGAAATGTGGCTTTGGGAGAGGCCTTTGGGTCCAGCTTAGACTTGCAGATCCATTGGGTTCTGGTTTAGATTTAGGGATTTAGTGGCTGTGATGGTTTCAGGTCTTTCATGGATTGTAGATCTGGTGTGGGAAATACTTTTGAGGTCTGGTTTAGATTGGCTGTGGTAAATGTTTTCAGATTTGGCTTGGATTTATAAATGTACTGGTTTGGGGTCTGCTTAGGATTTGGTTTGTTGGGGTCTCAGTGATCTGACTTGTATCGTCCTTCCAATTGGTTTGAATTTTGCTTAAACCCTGAGGCTCTTTTCCATCAACATATATTGTGTTTTGACACAGCCTGACAGACAGCCCTGCTTAAATATGCAAAGTTGTTTGGAAATACTTTGTAGAATGACCAAATGATTCATAGCTCCAAGCCTTTAAACAGACAACCATGCTGAGCCCAGGATACATTTTACTTTAGAAACGTATTTACGCTTTTAAACCTGTAATGTTCTAAAGCAGTATTTATTCTCCTCTGTAAAGGACAGTGTATTATTTCAAAGACTTGTAATAATTAATGTAAAGTAAAATCAGTTTGTCCACATAGATGCACACTCCCACTGTGGCATGATCTTACCAACAACTGATATCTTTAGTTCTCCTGGAGCAGAATGGCTGGAACCAGGTGACATCTGTGTGCATTGTCAAAGTGAAAAATACCCCCCCATGCATACAGCAGCTTTTATAGATGATACTCCAGGGGATTACAATGAACATGAGGGATTCACTGGTGGAAATGTGAAGGAGAGAAGGAGGTTTAGTATGGGGTGGGGATGGGCAAGAGGGAAAAAAAAAGGAGGGCTGGGAGTGTCCTGTCTTTTTTTCAGGTGCAATACAATGGTGTTAGGTGACAAGAGGGCCATGAAAGCCCCCGACAATAGCATTGTGTCGACTTTATGAGGGTTCAGTGATATTAGAGCTGCAATCTCCTTGTTATGGTAATCCAATAACATCTGATTTAAGGCTGCATTACTATAGCATACTGCGACTCTGACTTCTCTTTTATATTGCTCATTCACCGCCTCTTTGTCCCCCCCCCAATGTTAAAGCCATATTTTAATCCCCTTCTTGTTCCTTTGTAATGCGCCTTTGTAATTTCTAACGTAGAACCGCGAATGTCTCTGCTTAAAAAAAATTTAGCTTTCAGCTAAAGAAAGAAAAACGTTCCTAAACGCATTCAGTGTTCCATAACAACCCATTTCACTCAGTATACACATGCCCTCACACACACACACACACAACCAGAGCTGTTAATAAAATAAGCGGTACTTTAATATCTCGGAGCGTTTACCGTACTGTACATTACACAGTAATGGGAATCATAAAGGCAGACCCTAAATGACTGTTAAACCTCAGTAATGTGTATAATGGATGCCAGCCCCGGGCTAGAACACCATGCTGTGTGGAAACTGGAGCCATCGGTTCACAGCAGCAGGGGTACGAGTGCACCACGAGAGCACTAGACGTCTCGGTTTCTCCAGCACACATGAACAACTCTTTTTTTTTATGATACAGGGTTCTGTTTCCTCTGCCATCTGACATGCAGGTCGGTACGGAAGGGTTTTGGAAGTGTTGCTTTTCCAGACATGATACCTATAAGCATCATCTCAAGAAGATAATTATTTAAAATGAACTTTATTTTAAAAGGAAATAGTGTAGGGTTCTTGTTGTGTAGTTCTCTATATTTATTAATTTATTTATAATTAAAATAAAAGGATACAATATTCGAATTAAAAAAAAATCTTAATTATTTTAACAACAAAATATTGATGCATTATATATTGTGTGCAGTCATAATAATATTAGGGGTAATTATAATTTTATAAAAATATACAGTTATAATTTTACAGCCTTTATATTGTAATTCTAATTATACAAGCATAAGGGTTAGTAAGAATACAACTTAAGTGTGCGCCTCAAAAACTTTTCCAAGATCTGGAACCGCACCGTAACCAGACTAACGAAATCCATTCGGATCTGATCACATTCTCCTGCAAGATGTTAGACGAAGGTGAGAAATGCAGAGCTCTGGCTCACACGGAGGAGCTCAGTAATCCTGAAACACACACTGCACTGGTTCCCTGATTAACATGCAGAACACTGGACACATCCTGCACCGAGGGGACAAAAGAGCTACACGTTGTATAGTTCTGTGTAGAACTGTGTCGATTTTTATTACTAGAAAAGAATTTCAGTAATATAATTTCTAAAATCGAAGAAATACATACTATATAGAGCTTCATTGCTCCAGCACAGACACTGTTTTAGTGCATCTTCTTCTTGAAGAAGTTTCTACAGAATGAAGGTTGTCTTGGAAAGAATATCATTTCAGCAGAAAATTGTTTAAAACTGTAAATTGAGGCTATTAATCTATTAAACATATTTATGGCCCCAGTTCCTGCATCCTCTCGTTTGTTTTCGTTTTTTCACGTAAATTCGGTCAACTGACACTAGAGAGGCTCTGAATCCTAATCTAAAACTTTCCAACAATTATAGGAATTCATTTCACCTGTCGTTTAGATGTGAAATAATACAGGTTACTATACGTTCTCTCGTACGTTGGCTTTGACTGTGATATATCTCACAGCATACCTACATGTGATATATCCAGGCCTTTAGTGGTGTCCTTCCTAAACCAAGCCACCTCTTAATATCACCATTATGACGGCACGGTTATAGAAACCTTCAATATTATAGAGAAACGCAGTATAACAGAGCGCTGCATCACAGACAGAAATCTAATACAGTTAAAATAAATGTTATCACTAAAGCACAAAACCCAATGAACACATTTTAACACGTCTCCTTTCACTGTAGCCACAACTGGACCACCCACATACTGTACATCATCTCTAGCAGAAGCATTAATATTAACCTCATAAAATGTCCCTGCATTTTTTCCGGTGGATTACGGTTTTCCTGGGGATTTGAAATGAATGCTGTGTGTTTTGTTCAAATCCTACAGGTAAGAAAACACAAAAGTATAAACAGTTCATGAAAAAGTTTAACAACTGCTTTGAACTGTTTGGGCAGACCTTTCCTGACGATGTCCAGCTTTTCTTTAAAATTCCGTCTTGCCAATGTCCTTGTAAGTGTATCTTCAACCAAATCAAGTTCTTCTCCTCTGTCTGCATCGTGTAGCTATTACATCCACACAAATATATTTGAGCTTGTACAGTTTGCTACAGATGCAGGTAGCGAGCTCTGACTAGTGCGCTCTCTGACCGTCCAATTAAAAGACCTAAAGATGCTGTGGTTATTGGACGCCTGCTAGATGGCCCCCTGTGTTGCCAACTTTAAATCTGATTGGTTAAAGCAACAACTTTAAGCAGCATGAACTGTACACTGCAAGCTTTATTATTTAGGGCCTCATGACAGATTCTTTTGATCCCGGCAACACGTGATGACTGAAATCTGATTGGATAAAAGCTCCAATGTAACTACACTCCTAGAAACAGCCACACACCTGAGAGAAACTCAGATAGAAAAATAAAGAGAATATTATATTGGGAATAATTTCATACATATGTCAGTGATTCTGATCAACTCAGCATCTGTGTGTTATATATTTGAAAGATGCTTCTAGTTTGAGAACTCATACAGCAGAACATGCAGGTGAAATTCCATCAATAGCTTGGTCAAATTATAGATAGAAATAAAAGATCTTCTTGCTATGGGTAATCAGGTTGCTTATACTTGACTTGTTTTAATTAAAGCTAACTGGGAAAAAAAAAAATTGGGAAAATCGTGAACAAAGCTGTTGTGGAGTTTAAAGAGTGCGACTCGAACTGAGAGGAAGAAGAACAAATGTTCAGCCTCTTTTGCTGATGAAAGTCTTTTTATCTCTATAAACCATGGTGATAAAACTCCCATCCCCAGCTTTTAGCTACACACACACACACACATATACACACATACTTACTTTTACATGCACAACCTCACTTACTCACAGAGAGAGCTCTTCAAACTATATCTTGATTAAATATTAAAGAAAGTAGTGGCAAGTAGAGCAGAAAATACTATTTCAGGTCAACAGTGGCCGATACAGAGTGAAGAGGAGGAGGGTGAGGGGAACCGAGAAGAGAAGAGCAATAACACATCAACATCAGCTGTAACGTAAGGAAAGAAAGTGACAAGACAGAAGAAATGAGAGATGGAAGTGATATGATTAAATGTGATGAGATGAGAAATGATAACTGACTGTGGTGAGATGAGACACACGGAGATGAGATGAGAAGGAGAGGAAAGTGAGAGATGTGAGATATGAAATGATTTGATGAGATACAAGGAGATGATGTGATGAAAAGATCAGATGAGATGAGAAAAGTTGTTATGATAAAAGAAGGAAGACATTTGAAATAAGGTCATTGGAAGATCAGATGAGATATCATGAGATGAGATCAGAAGAATTGTGTTAAAGAAAACATAAGGTGAGGTAAATAGGAGATAAGGTTGGATGAGATTAGATGAGATAAGATGAGACGAGATGAGTTTTTATGAAAAAGAAGACATGAGACGAGGTTAATGGGAGATGAGATGAGATGTGATCAGATCCGATCCGATCAAAAGAATTGTTTTGATAAAGGAGACAAGTGAGATAAGTTGAGTGAAAAATCAGTCGTGATGATTTGAGATGAGACGAGATGAGTTTTTATGACAAAGGCAACATGAGAGACGAGGTACAGTGGGAGATCAGATTAGATAAGTAGAGTTATGATAAAGGAGACATGTAAGATGAGGTAATTGTGAGATCAGATGAGATGTGATGTAATGAGATTAGAAGAGTTGTTATATTAAAGGAGCTGTGAGATGAGGTAAGTGGATGAACATGTGAGATGAGAAGAGAAATGAGTTATGAAGAATTATGATAAACTAGATATGTGAGGACGTTGAAGAGAAGCTAAAAAGAGATTATATGAGACGGGAGGAGAGGTGAGAAGACGTAAGGAGATAAGATTAAATGAGGTAGATGTTAGAAAATGATTATTTATAGAGAAGAGACAGATATGTGAGGAAAGAACAGAAAGGTGATTAGGAGAGGGAGAAGGAGGGAGAGGAGACTGGTTCGGTGGTAAGACAAGATAGACCTAAGAAAATAAGCTGTTAGGGAGGTAGACATTAGAGAACATTTACAGGAAAGATAATGTGGGTACAAGAACAGTGTACCCACTCTCACCTCATTATTAAATGGACAGAGAATGCTCTTTATCACTGCACTGCATCTGCTCTGACGGTCTGGAGAGATTTTAGTGCTTTAGCTCCCTCTAGTGAAACTGCAATGAAGTGCTGCACTGATTAAAACTAGACCACCAGGGTCTTCCCACATTTACATTGTTTATTGCATCTCTGCGTCTCTTTCCGGTGGATCAAGTAATTTGGATCAGAACTGGACAACAGGACGCAAAACAAAAAATTTACAAATTTAAAAAATAGCAAAATATAATTTATTAATTAATAAAAATAAAAAAAACGAGGGTTTTGGTTCTCTAATCAAAATATATCATAATTCTTAAATTTCTTTCTTTGATGAACAATATAAATTTAAACACCCATCAATATTTTATACACACAGTGCCTGTGAAATGTGTGGAAACAACTAGTCTTTAATGGTTTTTGAGACACATGCATGTTCCTATGCAACAAACTCCAGTACTAAACACAGTCAAGTCAAGTTTATTTCTATAGACCTTTTCACAACAGACATTGTCTCAAAGCAGCTTTACAGAAATCAACAGTTAAGGTGAATGGTGTGTATTAATCCCTGATGAGCAGCCGTGGCAACTGTGGCAAGGAAAAACTCCCTTAGATGTTATGAGGAAGAAACCTTGAGAGGAACCAGACTCAAAAGGGGAACCCATCCTCATTTGGATGACATCATAGAGTTTGATCATAAATCTTTCAACAATACAGAACACTGGAGAGTGAATACACAGTAATTGGACAGTGAATGTTCTGTGGAGTCCAAATTGGATATATAAACAGAACAACTTGTGTAAGATGGAGAACAGGAGAAAAGATGTGATCAGTCTGCCTCACCCCCAATTCAACATTGTTTTGACAATACCACAACAGTGACTAAAATATGATTAATTGCTGCTGCTGTTATTTGCTGCTTTTAGATTTGGTGTTTGTTCGCATCTTTTTTAATTGTATCCATCACTATCTCACGAGCCAGCTGATTGCATAACTTGATGCTTGTGAGTCACGACAGATCAGATCCAGTTCGACTGTCCCGAAGTTACCAAACAAACACAATACATTTACACAATAGCACTTCGTTAGCACTTCACCATTTTCAATAGTGATAATTATTACATTTTTGCTCACTGGGCAATGTTTTCCTTCATTCGTGACACCAGTGTGTTTTCTTTTCATGTGCTCATGCGTCACTGTGGTACTTCCATCTCACACAATAGATGTAGTAGACATACTACAGACTACAAATTACACAACGCACAAGCTCGGGTTTGATTCAGAAGGATTGACAACTGTAAAGTATCAGTTTAAAAAAACAAGTCAGACATCATTTATTTAAAACACAATGATTGAAATCATTTCCATTTCCAGCACAGTGAGTATCTCCAGGCTGACTGGTTCAATTCCCTGCTGGTATGGATATAGGGGCTTCCTCTGGGATCCCTGGTTTCATCACAGCTCCTACAAACATGAGTAGATAGACTGATCAATTTCCTTGCTTGTGAATGTGTGTGCATAATCAACTGAAATGGGGAGTAGTAGCTCAGTGGTTAAGGTGCTGGGTTATTGATCGGAAGGTTGTGGGTTCAAGCCCTGGTATCTCCAAGCTGTCACTCATGGGTCCTTCAGCAAGGCCCTTAACTATCTGAGCTCCAGTGGGGCTTTATCATGGCTGACCCTGTGCTCTGACCCCAGTTCCCGAACAAGCTTGGATATGCGAAGAAAATTTATTTAAATGTCCTGTAATGTATATTTGAATAAAGGCTATTCTTCTTCTTCTGTTCTCTCCAGATTGTGTTCCTACCTCACACCAGGTATTCTCTACATAGGATATGTGTTGGCGCTAGCTACAGGCAATTGACAGAGCCTCCATAACTCTAACAAACATATACACTAGTTTACCAATCAAGACAGACAGCGTAAGATTAGGCTCATTGTCCTGAGCATTATTCTGCTGATTCGCTTTAGCTGTGTTTAAAGATGGATCATTGTTTGCAGACGGTTTATTTAAAACAGCATAAACACCGTATTGTGTTAAGACCTTCAAGTCACGTGTGTATGCCGCTTTAAATCCGAGCTGATCGACATTGCATCAGGAGCTCACTTTCAATATACCGTATTTTTCGGACTATAAGCCGCTACTTTTTTCCCACGTTTTGAAGCCCACGGCTTAAACAATGAAGAGGCTTATTTATGAATTTTCCCTGGGTTTTTCCCAGTTTCACAAACTCCAAGCCAAAAAACTGAACCCCATAACATTAAACCAATTAAATTTCCGAACTGAAACGAAAAAACACACCTCGACTGTGTTCTGAGCTGCATCAGGAGAAAAGCCTCACCGATGATGATTTTTAAAAGCACGACGATGCCAAAAGATAAACTCCCGAGAGAAATAGTTGTGAAAGGAAGGAGGAAGACGGTGAACAATGACTTTCTTGGTCGGCTACTGTTTAGATACAAGCCGTTGTAACGCGTTGAGTCTGGGTGAAGGGAGAGCTCGCTAACTCCAGTTACAACAGAAATCATATAAGCACAGACAGGTGCTTTTCTTGGCAACAGCGTTACGAGTTAGTCAAAGAAACCTAGAAATGAGCATCAGAAAATAATAAGAACATATTCCTCGGCCTTGCACACATGCAGTAATACCGGAAAAAATGCTGCGGCAGGCTATTCCCAAAATACCGTTCTGCTCCTAAAGGAGCCACAACATATTTCACACCTGCGGCTTATTTATGTTCAAAATAAAAATCTTTGTCAAATTCAGTGGGTGCGTCTTATATTTGGGTGCGCTTAATAGTCCGGAAATTACGCCACTAAGAAAAAAGTTAAAGTTTGTGAATAAAATAACAATCGCAGCTAGGTAACCATGGCTAAGTAATAAGAATGCGAAGCTGGTCCAGATGACTTTTCATATATATTTTTTCTTGACCTTAATTAAAGTTAAATTAATATGCACATTTAAGTAAATATACAAATACTAATGATGACAAGATGGCACCGGTGAGGTCTGCTGCCATCACAACTGCTCCAGTTCTACAGCATGGCAGTGTCTGTTCCATCTGAGATGCTTAAGAGACTTTAAACTTCCCTCTCAGGTACCAAAGACATTCTACATCTGCACCATAGAGAGCGTCCTGATGGAAAGCATCACTTCCTGGTTCGGGAACACCACCATGCAGGGAAGGCGAGCCCTCCAGCAGGTGGTGCGTTCAGCTAAACGTACCATCCGCACAGAGCTCCCTAACCTGCAGGACATCTACAGCACATCTACAGTGCCAGACCAGAGCCAGGGGGATTATGACCTCAGCCATCCCAACAATTGGCTCTTTTCTTAACACAGAATGAGGAGAATGAGGAGAAGACCTCTCTCTCCATCTTCACAACTTTTTTATGACACTATATACATGAGAGTATACCACACCATACTGCACACAGACACAATCACCTTAAATGTTACTGTTTTACTGTCATACGCATCCTTGTATATACACATTTTTTCACATACAGCGGGGAAAATAAGTATTTGACACGTCAGCATTTTTAATCTCTAAGTAGGCTATTGACACAAAATTTCCACCAGATGTAGCCATCGAACCAAATATTGAATTCATACAAAGAAATCAAAACATTTAAGTATACAAGTTGAGTCATAATAAATAAAGTAAAATGACCACCACGCAAGACTCCATTGCTGAACAAAAAGCATGTTGAGGCTCAGTTAAAGTTTGCAAAAGAGCATTTGCAGAAGCTTGTGGATTATTGAGAGACTATAGTATGGTCAGATGAAAGCAAAATTTAACTTTTTGGCAGTCATTCTACACTCCATGTTTGGAGAAGAAATGGCACTGCCCACCACCCCAAGAACACCATACCAACAGTTAGGTTTGGGGGTGGAAGCATGATGGTTTGGGGCCCCTTTTCAGCAAGGGGTACTGGCAGACGTCATATTATTAAAGGCAGGATGAATGGAGAAATGTACCGGGACATTCTGGATAAAAATCTGCTGCCATTTACCAGAAAGCTGAAAATGAAAAGAGGGTGGACATTTCAGCAAGATGATGATTCCAAACACAAGGCCAAGGAAACGAAGTGGTTTCAAAGAAAGAAAATCAAATTGCTTGAAGGTCCTATGGACCTATGGAGAGAACTGAAGATCACTGAAGATCAAAGTTCATAAAAGAGGCCCAAGGAACCTTCAAGATTTAAAGACCATTTGTGTGGAAGAATGGGCCAGAATCCTGAGCAATGCAGACGACTGGTCTCTCCATACAAGTGGCGTCTAGAAGCTGTAATCACCAACAAATGCTTTTCTACAAAGTATTAAATAAAGTGTGTTCAATTCCCTGTGTCATTTCACTTTATTTATTATGACTCAACTTGTATACTTAAATGTTCTGATTTCTTTGTATATGGCTTGATGGCTACATCTGGTTGAAATTTTGTGTCAAAAGCCCATTTGGAAATCCCCTCACTGATAAAAATGCTGATGTGTCAAATACTTGTTTTCCCCAATGTATATCTTCATATAGTTTATACTTTTTGTTTATATACTTTCTTTTTATTCTTGGTTTATTTTTCCTCATTCTATTCCATTTATATTCCATTCATTTTGATGCTTGTATGCCGGACCCTCGTAAAAAGCATTTCACGGCATGTCGTATTCTGTATGTATGTGTATGTGACAAATAAAATTTGATTTGATTTAATTAATAACAGGTTTTATATTAAAAAAAGGTTTGAGACATCCAAAAATCTAGAACCAGCTGTGTCTATACATCACAGACAAACAGGTCCTTGCAATTCTAATCAGAAATAAAATTTTTACCAGAGATGAATTCAGCCTGCGATATTGATTTATCAATGCACCTAAAATATAAATGGTCTGCTCCAAACAAATACATGACACTGATGAAATGAAACTGATGTAACGTTAATAGAATCCACTAGAAGTCTGATAAAATCGAATGTAAAGGTAGTGAGTCACACTATAGGGGAAGTGGTAGTGCAGTGGTTAAGGTTTTGAGTTACTGATCAGAATGTCAGGGGTTCAAGCCCCACTATCTCCATGCTGCTGCTTTTGAGCAAGACCTCTGCCCCACAGGGATGCTATATCATGGCTGATCCTGTCCTCTGACTCCAGCTTCATGTAAAGAAAGTATTGCACTGTGCTGTAAAAAAAAAAATCACCTTCATAAAATGTCATTTAATCTTTTATTTTAATTTTTTTTAGAAATATAAGTTCAATCAGCCTGATAATAAGTTAATCATATTTTTTAGCAGAAAATGTCAATCCTTTGAATACAAGCATCACCAAAGTCAAGAAAACAGTGTTAGGAGCTCATCTTTACCTTTATTAACTGATTGTTCATTTTATTTATTTAATTCAATCAATGATGTTTAATGAATCCTTTCAGATTTCGATTGATGTTTAACTAAATTTGTGAAACCCTCACACGTCTCCTGTTGCTCATCACTGACTCAAAAAACTTCAGTGTTTCCTTTGGCTCACATCCTCTCAGTTTACATCAGTTTGGATAGTGTTTTTTGTCAGAGTGTATTACAGAATAAGGACCCATGTGCCAAAGAGTTTAATAACCAGACTCATAATTGAAGCGGATATTACACAAACCATGTCATTAATGGTTTCCTTTGGCTCACATCCTCTCAGCTTACATCAGTTTGGACAGAGTTTTTTGTTTTTGTAATAGTGTGTTACAGAATAAGGATCCATGTGCCAAAGAGTTTAATATCCAGACTCATAAGTGAAGCACATATTACACAAACCATGTCCTTGAGTTAAAGTAGAGATACACTCTACTAAAAGTGCTTTCTTTAAATAATCACTTGAGTAAAAGTAGTTGCCTTCAAATGTACTTAGGTATCCAAATGACTATGATTTATTATGGCTATAAATTGAGTAAAAGACAGGAGGTGGAGCTGGAGGTAGCAGAGCTGAAGATGTTGAGGTTTTTGTTGGGAGTGACAACAATGGACAGGATTAGAAATGAGTTTATTAGAGGGACAGCGCATGTAGGACGTTTTGGAGACAAGGTGAGGGAGGTGAGATTGAGATGGTTTGGACATGTGCAGAGGAGGGACATGGTGTATATCAGTAGGAGAATGCTGAGAATGGAGACACCAGGAAGGAGGAAAAGAGGAAGACCCAGGAGGAGGTTTATGGATGTGGTGAGGGAAAACATGCAGGTGAAAGAGGCAGATGTAGAGAACAGGGGGGTATTGAGACGGAAGATCCACTGTGGCGCCCCCTAATGGGAGAAGCCGAAAGAAGATTATGGCTATAATGTTTCTGTCACAAAACTCTTGCTTAATTAACTTAGTTTATGTGAAAATGCTTTAATGTTACTCTAAGCACACCAATATATTAATATGAATTAATGAATGATATGAATTAATCAAGCACTGATATTTATTCAATTATCATTAGCATAAAAATTTAGCAAACAAGGCCACGAGTGTTGTGGCAGGTTAAAGTCAGCAGTTTCTTCTATCATATATTCCTTTCAAAATTGTTCTGCTTGCTGTTGAACCGATGCTGAACTGTATGTTTGTGCTAAGTAGATACCACCAGGTAGCAATCAGGTAGCAAGCAATTAAGTTTTAATGCACTCACTAATAAAAAGGGACAACTGATATTTGTAATATATTTGACTTTGAAGTGTAGTTCAAGAAAAAGTCTCCTTAATTATAAATACTGCAGTAAAGTACAGATACGCGAAAAAGCTACTTAAGTACGGTAACTATTTACATTCACTTCGTTACTGTCCACAGTTGGTGAAAATCCACAGATCACACGACTCAATATTGTCAAGAATGGAAGGCAAACTGTAAAGAGTTACATCGTACAGTACCAAAAATCCACATGCCTTTTTATAGCAGTTCTATAGGAACTGTGTTTCAAAACTCAAAAAGTGAGATCATGCAGTCTGAAAGGAACGCTCAGTCTGGATATTACATATGCACATCCAAACCACTAACATCCCTCTGAGGTTATTTTTATGAATAGTGAGTGAGAATGTTTAGCAAGGGACAGACCATTCGAATTCTAATTATGTAGCAAGGAGGCAAAGGGGAAGCCACGAGATGCATGCAAACTATACATCAAAACCTCCAAAAGTCCAAGGAATCTCTAATGATGTCAGAGATAGAGGGAAAGAAAGAAAAAGAGCAAAAAGAGGAAATTAAATAAACATATGATGTAATTTTGGCGATATATTTTTAGACTAATGTATGTATTTGTAAGTAGGTGTGTGTAGATTGGGCAAGCATGTGTACTGAGAGTATATCGTGTACTCATTTTTCCTCAAATAGCACCGGTGGGTGTCCCACTTATATTTCTTCCTCTGTGATGCTCGTTACTGCTGTCACTCAAGTTATTTTTACTGCTTTTACGCATTTGCTTACGTTTCCTGTGATAGAGCTTTGAAGAGTCATACAGATGTAAGCACCAAATGACTGACAAGACAAAAGCAGAAAAAACAATCTTCAACAAACGATTCAAATTCAAATCTTGCACGTTTATGGCGGACACAATTATTCAGACCCACTAACATTGATCCAACTGAGGCAGCTTAGTGTTTGTAGGATTTGAACTCACGATACGCAGGCCAACAGCTTAACCACTGAGCTAACACTAACCTAGGGGGGTCCTAAAACTTTTTTCTGTGAGGGCCACATATTTTGCCTACAAGCAGTCTCTGAATTTTCTTGCTGGCTCGTGTGCAGTAGCACCTGCTAGATGACTACGAAATATTATGTTGAATGTACAATTCTGATGTTAGATGGGTGAATCTAACAAATAACTGAGCTACATTAAAAACTAAGGGAAATTTTAGTCCGAAAAAGGTCACTGGTGTTGGCGCTAAATGGTCCTTATAATAAGATTATAAAAGGTTTGGACGTATTGTAAATTGTGTGTAAATTGTAAATTGTATTGTGTGGCTTATAAACTCCTGCATTCTTTGTTGTCTGTATAGTGTTAAAAAATGAAGGTTTTCAGAATGTAATCCGATTTCTCAGAAATGTTTGACTTTATGATGATTAATTTTATAATCCTTGGATTATATGGATTAATATGGGCTTGTCGTCCAGAAGCCTGTAAGTTAGAGGCACAAAATCACTCCCTTTTCTTTCACTGTATTCTGTTGTGAACGGAATCCCTCACAATCATCATCTTAAAGAAACAACTGCAAACAAATTTCTTCTTTGAGCATCTCACTGCATATTAATGTCCTTTTTAGCTTTCTGTTGTAGTGTTTACTATTTTGAACAATGACTGAAATACTGTATAACGGGTTGCTTTGGCCAAAAGCGTCTGCCAAGTAAATAAATGTATTGGTACATTATGATTAGTATGAAGAAGAAACCTTTAGAGACACCAGACGCAAAAGGGAAACCGTCCTCATCAGGGTGACAATAAAAGTTCATTCAGTATGCTATGGGCATTCAAGTAAAACCAGGACTTTATAGTTTATAAAATAAAGTTACAGATTTCTACTATTGGAAGTGGAAGTGGATTGGAAACTGCATTTATTTTTAAACATACTCCCCTTCCGCATTTATAAACTTAGTTACACAGTGTGTAACTAAAACCTGAAGAGATTCAGCATAAAAAGATTTGTCAGTACGCCTGAACCATCCTAGTACAGCCTGCTTCACTTTGTAATTGTGTTGGTCCGTTCTGACAATACCTCTGTGGTCTCCTATATCAACCACCAGGGGGGTCTGTGCTCATGCCTCCTGTACAAGCTGGCACATCAGATCCTCCTGTGGGCCCAGGGGAAGCTGAACTCCTTGATTGCAGCGTATATCTGTACAAGAGCGCAGACAAGGACTAAGTCCCAGGAAATGGTGACTCCACCCCAACGTGGTGGAGCAGATCTGGGAGACATTTTACAGAGCTCATCTATAGGGCTGGATGCCATGGCACAGGTGCAGCCGATGCTGTATGTACATCTTCCTTCCTGTCACACTGCTCACCTCGTCTGTCAACCTGTCATTCACCACTGCAAACAGGAAAGAGCACAGAGCCGATCCTTGATGCAGTTCCACCTTCACCTAAAAACCAGTCTGTCGTTCCTACTGCACACTTCACTGCTGTCATATTGTCCTCATACATGTCCTGCACCAACCTCACACACTTCTCTGACACACCTGACTTCCTCATACAATACCACAACTCCTCTTTCCACCCTGTTGTATGCTTTCTCTAAATCCACAAACACACAATAAAACTCTTTCTGATTTTCTCTATACTTCTCCATCAACATTCTCAAAGCTAATAATGCATCTGTGGTGCTCTTTCTCTGCAAGAAACCATACTGCTGCTCACAGATGGTCACCTCTTCTCTCAGCCTGGCTTCCACTACTCTTTCCCATAACTTCATGGTGTGACTGATCAACTTAATTCCCCTGTAGTTACTGCAGGTCTGCACACCTCCCTTATTCTTAATGATTGGTACCAGCACACTCCTTCTCCATTCCTCAGGCATCTTCTCACCTTCCAAAATCTTGTTAAACAATCTTGTTATAAACTCCACTGCCATCTCTCCTAAACATCTCCACGCTTCTACTGGTATGTCATCTGTTATGTAATCCCATCCACTTCCTGCTTTACCATTTCCACACCATCCAAACTTCTCTCTCTCTCTTATTTTCTTCGTTCATTAGCTGCTGCTCAAAATACACCCTACATATTCTCAACACACTCTCCTCACTAGTCAACACATTTCTCTCTCCATCCTTTATTGTTTTAAATTGCAGCACATCCTTCCCAGCTCGGTCCCTCTGCCTGGCCAATCGCTACAAATCCTTTTCTTCTTCCTTAGTTTCCAACTTCTCATACAGCCCGCCACATTTCGCCACATCCCTCTTCACCTGCTGCCGCATCTCCTTGTACTCCTGCCTACTTTTCTCATCACTCTGTCTACCTCCTTCAGTTTTCACCATCCTATTCTTCTTCACTTTCCTCTTCTTCTTTTTCAGCTCTAAAACAATCCTACAGACCACCATCCGATGCTGTCTAGCTACACTGTCCCCTGCCAACACCTTACAGTCTTCAATCTCCTTTAGGTTGCATCTCCTACATAGAACATAATCCACCTATGTGCACCTTCCTCCACTCTTAAATGTCACCCTATGATCCTCCTTCTTCTTAAAATAAGTATCATCACTGCCATTTCCATCCTTTTAGCAAAATCTACCACTATCTGCCCTTCCACATTGCTCTCCTTAAAGCCATACCTACCCATCACCTCCTCATCACTTCCTCATCACCTCTGTTCCCTTCACCTACATGCCCATTTAAATCTGCCCCAATCAGCAAACTTTCATTCCTAGGTACACCTTCTACCACTCCATCTAACTCCATCTAAATTTTTCTTCTCCTCCATCTCACAACTCACTTGTGGAGCACAGGCACTGATGACAATTATCATCATGTCTTCAACTCCCAGCTTCATGTTTACCCTATCAGAAACTCTCTTCACCTCCACTACACTCTTACTGTACTCTTCCTTCAGAATCACCCCTACACCATTTCTCTTTCCATCCACACCATGATAAAACAGTTGAAACCCACCTCCAATATTCCTGGTCTTACCCCCTTTTCACTTGTTCTCCTGAACACACAACATATCTACCTTTCTCCTCCCCATCATATCAGCTACCTCTCTCACATTACCAGTCATAGAACCAAAATTTAAAGCACCAACACAAACCTCCACTCTCCTACACTTCTCCTTTTCCTGCCGTCTCTGTATTTGTCATCCTCCTCTCCTTCTTCTCTCTAGCCAAATTTCCACCGGTACCCTGTTGGCTAATGATACCCTTGGCGGACGCTGGTAATCCGGGCCTCGACTGATCCGGTATGAAATTCTCTTTTTTTGTGATCCGCATATTTGATTTGGCACGTTTTATGCTTGATGCCCTTTATAATGCAACCCATAGTGCACTGGCTTGTGAACCCTAATGGCTGAGTTTTTGAGAAAGTCCCTTACTGGTTTGCGAATGTTAAGGATGATTCGAGAAATGCTCCAAAGCAATATTTTTGTCTCTAATGCAGGTAACTTCATCCATTTGCATGAACAGGGACATAGTAATTTAATGGTTAAGGTGTTGGCCTTTGAATTAGAAGGTCAAGAGTTTAAATCCCAGCACCACCAAGCTACCACTTCTGGGTTCTTGAACAAAGCCCTTAAACTCAACTGCTCAGGGTGTCTGCCACATGCCATAAATATACAAAGTTCTGCTATATAATAGGGAAATTGTGTGGTATTTAAATGTGTGATTTCAAACAAAAAAAACAAGTGAGCCAAAACACCAGCTCAACCTCTAATGAGGAAGTTTTGTTGCCATCTATAGTCTGGGATATCCAGACTGTCTTGTGTAAACCCCATTTTCCTGTATCTTTCAAATCCTCTGACACACTCAGACAGAAACTGAGTACCCAGCCAAAACACACACACACAAACACACACAATAAAGTACACCAAAGAAGGTTCTAGGTTCCTGAGTCTTAGATCTTACCAAGTTACCAAGTAACAATGTTTTCCTGACATGTTTAGCGCAAAGTTTTCACACCATTGCACACCTTTAGACCACAGTGTTATGTCTCATTATATCAGAGTTGCATACTCGTGCATAGCATTCAGAGGGACTTTCCCACCATCAAAGAAGTCAAAGAAGTCCCTTAAATGACAAAGAAGTCAAAGAAGTCCCTTCAATTGACAAACAGCTCGAGAGTGAGGCCTTTACTCCAGATAAAATAAACAGAAGTCTGATGACTTTTAAAAATAAGATGGGAATGTGGATTTGAGTTATTTGGTCAAAAAATGATATTAAATGTAATTTGAGTAGTTTTACATGCACACACAACCATACACACATATAACAATAATAATATATAAAATTTTAGATTTTTTGAATATAGATATAGCAAAGATCTATGAATAAATGTGATCATTCAATTTAAAACTACATTTTTTATGAATTCATTTATCCCCAATGTGTGAGTCAGGGAAGAAAAAATGAGGAAAATATTCCTGTGATGGTATAAGGAGCAAACCTAGAGAGGAACCAGACTCAAAAAATGAACCCATCCTCATCCTCACACTGAATTTCCATTCAATAGAGTTCCATCATTGTTGAGGTTATCAGGTGTTTACTTATAGATGCATGTTTCATATTAATTATCATCTGTCTAGTTCTTTTGTTTACCCCTCCACAGTAACCTCATGGATCTTTAGGCTGAACATACGGAAACATCCTCCGCAGCAGTGAGTGGTCTTCTAGTAAAGAGAACTTCAGCCATCAATCATATTGGATCAGGCAGGTCTGGAATGAAGAAGGGGACAGGGTCACCAGTATCTCAGGAGCTTGTGTCAAAAGAGAGAGAGAGAGAGAAAGAAAGAAAGAGAGAGAACTGTAATAATACCTTACAATGAATTACAGTACATTGCTATATTTTTAAGAAAAGTATCAACAGTAGCATAATAGCAGCAGGGTTGCCAGTACCTTGTAGTATACTCATTGTACTGTAATATTGTCGCATACATTTACATTTATGCCCGTATCCAGCACGACTTACATTTATCTCATATATAGAACTGAGCAGCTTATGAAGTTAAGGGCCTTGCCCAGGGGCCCAGGAGTGGCAGCTTGGTTGGGTGGGATTTGAACTGATGGTCCAACCACTAAACTACCAACTCTTATGTATTAAAGTTTACATTAAGAACATAACTTCTCCTATACCATCTATACAAATGAAGAGATATAAAGAATAATAATTGTGTCTCATTATTATTTTTTTTTATACAGGGAGCACTGACTACAGAGGAAAACACATTAGCAAGATACATCATTTTTCAAAAACTTCGGAAAAAAATTGGGGAAATACACAATCACCAGTTTTAGCTTCACTAAGTTTTTTTTAAACGTAAGGTTTTCTGCATTAACTGAACTCATGCTACTGATGTCAAACTTTTAGAATTAGTTCAATTCAATTCCTTTTTATTTGTAGAGCACTTTTAACAATGGACTTCATCCCAAAGCAGCTTTACAGAAATAAAAACATTAATCAAATCAAATTCAAATTTATAACTTATCCTCTACAAGTTTAGGAAAAAGGAAGGAAAAACTCCCTTCGCTGGCATGTGGTGGAAACCTTGAGAGGAACCAGACTCAAAAAGGAATCCATCCTCATCCTCACTATGGAATGTCTATTTATTACAGTTCCATCATTGCTGAAGTTATCAGCGGGTCACTGATGGAGACTCAAGTGTAAAACTGATCATGGTGTAAAATTCATAAAAGTCCTAAGTCATTAAAGCAGAATTGATATTAATTGCAGTCCAAACCCTTCTTCATGGTTCGTAAGTGGAACCATCCACAGTAACATCATGGATCTTTAGGCTGTCCAGATGAAACCATCCTCAGCAACAGTGAGTGGTCTTCAATTGAAAGAAAAGGCAAAGAGAGATAAAGAGAGCACTGAAAAATAAGAGGAAACCAACAATCCTATAAGAATAATAATCCCAAAAGAACTCAGAGATCAGAACTATTCAGAAATCAACCTCAATAATTCAAACAAAATTATGACCACCAAAAAGAGCTATGTATGATATCTTTGTCAGAAGATACATTTAAGGATGACAATAGAAACAAAATACACAATATTGCCAAAAAATTGCGAACATATAGTCATGAGTATGGTACTGTATGTGCTTTTTCACCATTGCATTCCACAATAAATTGCAATTTGCTCTTATATTTCCCTCCGCTCTTCTGACAAGATGTTCCACTAGATTTTGGAGTGTTCTTGTGGACATTTGTGTTTATCAGCCACAAGGGTGTTAGTAAAGTACTGGTTCTGATGTAGGTGAGGTGAGGAGGTCTGGGGTGCAATACTTTTGGAAATATAATGTAAAATCCTACAGATATAATGTATTACAGCTTACTGCATGATATGCTTTTAAAAAGCAGTACCACGATAAAGACTACTAGAAAAAAAAAATCCTGACTCAGGCGTCACAGCTTCCTGTTTAACATGTAGACACTGGCAGCTTGGAAATGCTAGGATTTGAACTTGTGACCTTCCATTCCACCAATGTCTTAACCAGTGAGCGATCACCATGTGGTATAACACATATAGAAGCTCTGGACATAAAAGTCCAGCTACTGCACTATTAACAAAAATGACTGCACATGTAAAAAAAAGGGGGATGACAGAAAGCATCCAAACATCTTAGTTCACCGAAAAACACCAAACTGTTTACTCTATAGTCTATACTGTACTTATTGCTGTCCTTTTGAAAAACTTTCTGACCTGGTTTTCCTAACCAGGCCAGCCAGACACAATCGGTGGTGGACAAAGTACGCAAAGCATGTACTTGAGTTAAAGTCAGTAAAATGTGAATCCAGTAAAATGTAAAAATACTATTTATTATGGCTATAATGTTCCTATTATCATTTTTGAAACCAGTTTAAAACAGAGCACGCGCTCTTCCCTGATTGGTGGTTTGGCCAGTTTTTTTTTTTTCTTCAATCCATTCATGATTAAAAAGGAATGACTGATTTTGCAAAATGTAGTAAAAAAGTACGACATTTAACTATGAAATGTAGTAAAGTTAAAGTAAATGTTACTCCAAATGGAAATACTTCAGTAAATTACAGCTACGTGAAAAAGCAACTTAAATACATTAATATATTACATTTATTTTGTTGCTGTCCACCACTGGACACAATATAATAATAATAAGAAGAAGAAGAAGAAAAATACCATAAACCATTGCCAATATGTTTATCATTACACAATTACAATTTCCTGTCCTACACCCAAGTAAAATTTTCAGCTCGTTTTGATTTTCAAAATCAGCTGTTAAATTCCACTAATTCAGCAAATCTGTTTCCAAAGAACTGCTCCCAAAATGCAACCTCACCAAACATCATTAGAATTACATTTACCACTGTGGGTGAGACAAAATCCTCGTTTTGACCAACATATATATATATATATATATATATATATAAATAAATATGATGCAGTACATGGTGAAATGGGACGTTTCCTCAAAACCCTGGTGCTACATAAAACGACAAATAGCTACATCACATAATATAGATATTTCAGCTCAAAGCCTGGTTTCCTCTGCCAGGAGGTTCAGAGCTTTTAGAAAAAACAATGTTGTAAATAAACAAAGAAACTGTAAAATTAGACAAAGTATTTGCATGCTTGAAAATATCTAATTGCAAATTAAATGTTTTTATATACATATAATTATGTCTCAATTTTAATAATAAAAAAAAAAACATTGGCAATAATTCAGGAGAGAAAAAAAAAACAGCCCATGTGTGTCTGAGGGCAAATAAAATGAAACCCCGAGTTACTGAGGAGAATTACATTTTCCAAAAGCCTCAAAGTTCAGATAAGTAGCTGTTAGAGATGGTGTGAAAGTGAAGCGTCTTGTTTTTTTTTTTTTCAAGAATGTGTGTATGTGTGTTTGTGTGTATGTGTGTGTGTTTGTGTAAGCAGTGAAGTTCTAGCGAAACATGATTTCTGAGCAGTGGCTGATAGTCTCCGTTTCAGAGAAACAGTGAAAGTGATGAATTCGGGGATCTTTGACCTTGCTGCACCTACTGAAACTTTCCTTCACACCAAATACTTCTTCCTCTAAAAAAAGAAAAAAAAATTCTGCCAACATGCTGACATTAACCTTCTGCAGATGAGCCACAGGACAGTAGACTAGCAGTGTAGACCTTTATAATGCATTCATATGCAACACCTTATAACCTGCAGGTTTGTATCAGTTGAACTGTATTTACCCAGTTTAATATTAGTCTACTTCTCAAAACAAAAGCCTTCACTAAAAATCTGTTGTGTTCATCTGCCTTGGTGAATTGTCCCTAATAAATCAGTAAGTGTGTGACATAGAGGGCTTTTTCACTTCACCCGAGTGTTCGTGAAATGTCACAGAAACAGAGCATTATTATTTCCGATTATGGGAACATGGAGGAATGGGGTTTGCATTACAGGGTGCAGTGTTCAGTTAATGTTATCCGTATTTGCACATTCCAGTGAGCCTGCCAGCTTTTTACATTTTTCCCTGCTGATTCATTGTAGTTGATGTTTTCTAAGGTTTGGATTTATGGTAATAAATAAAAACCTTCCCGAGCTTCAGGTTTCCTGAAAGTGGCTACAACATTATGTCACCTTAACCACCTTAACCACTTGTTGAAAAACCTTAAAACTTGTGCTACTAAAAAAAAATTTGTATGTTGAATCTTTCAACAAAATCACCTTATAAGACATGGAAACAAGCATTAAAAAAACCTAAATCTAATAAAATAGATATACAGTATATATAGTGTCTTTGACAGTAGCATCTTTTTGGCAGTGGTGGACAGTAACAAAGTAAATGTAATTCATTACTGTACTTATGTAGCCTTTTCCATGTATCTGTACTTTACTGAAGTATTTCTATTTGGAGAGACTTTTACTACACAAATTTCAAAGTCAAATATTTGTGAAATCAGTCGTTCCTTTTGATTTATAAGTGGATAAACACTTTACTGGTCAAACATGCAGCAAGCCACTAATCAGGTTAGGTGGTGTCTACTTAGCACCAACATACAGTTCAGTGGCAGTTCAACTGCAAGCTAAACATTTTGAGAGGAATAACTAATATAAGAATCTTCTGATTTGAACTCGCCACAACACAATTGTGAAATTGTTGTTGAAATGAGAGTTTTGGGCTCATGATTATTGTAATAGGTATCAATCAGTGTTCGACTCATTAACATCATTCTAATAATAGATTGTTAAACTGAGAGTCACAAAATAATCTGGTAGTGATCAATATTCTTCGCAGCTATGCCACAAAATCTAGTGGAAAACCTTCACAGAAGAGTGGAGCTTATTATAACAGTAAAAGAGGAATAAATCAGGAAAGGAATGTTTATCTATTATGTTCTCCTGTCTGAATTTTTATCTTTTTACAAATAACATTAGAAAACATTTGCACAAGATGCACGCAATCTGCTTAACCCATCGGCTCCTCCTGCTTCATCCTCCCTGATAGCTGAAGATTTGGTCACCTTCTATGATGGGAAGATCTGGCCATCCTTACCTGCCCATGGAAAAACATCCTGCAAGTCATCTCATCATGCCATCTCATCACCTGCCCACTAGTTTCTTAAAGATTAAAATACCCCTAACTCTCTTCAACGTGTTAGGGACATGACTAGCTGTTATGGAGCCATTGATGATGGTAGTGATTATGGGGAGGAATTGTGACATCTTGTGAGATGGTTTAGAAGATCCAATAGCTTCCACAATCTTCTAGACCATCTCACAAGATGTCACAAGTCCTACATAACAGCTAGTCATGTCCCTAACACGTTGAAGAGAGTTAGGGGTATTTTAATCTTTAAGAAATTTACTCTCGATCCCTCAGACATCAGGAAATATGATCAACTCTCCCTTTTCCTTACAAAATCCTTGAATGAATTGTTTAAACTTTCTCCACCTTTCACAGAACAACCTGGAAGATCTCAACCAGCCTGGCTTTAAAGCAGTCTTAGCCATAAGTGAGAAGTTTCATGCTGCTAGATCTCCCAAGTTCTCATCAGTCTTTATCCTCCTTGATCTGTCCACAGCATTTGGCACATTCATTGCACAGCTTGGCATATCACCACACAATCGGTTTCTTGCAAAAGCCTGTACTTTTTAAAAAATCCTTAGTTCATCGCTATCAAAAGTAAGTATTTGTGTCAATGAAGAAATCATTACATTTAGAAGTCCTTTTGTCATTGATTACAAATAAGATCATCAAAATGTCTGGGCATGTATATCAGTATTTCAGTATTTCCTGATGAAAACTACGGTGAGAATTACAATAATTATGAATTTCAACAGCACAAATGAACACAATAATGTATGTGGGATATTGATTGAAAGACACTGGACAGGATTCACACTTTACTGTACTGCACTAGTGTTCCCTCGTTCCCTAGTAGTTCCTCCATTTTCCAAAAATTTAATTTGGTGTTTTAGAGAATTATTTGATCATTGGTTGATCTGATGCTGTACACGTCCCTTCATTAGTGACGATCAAGTTCAAGTTTATTTCTTTAGCGCTTTTCACAATGGACATTGTCTTAAAGCAGCTTTAAAGATCTTAAGAATAAAAGGAAATGCTGTGTATTTATCCCTGATGAGCAGCCTGGCGTGACTGTGGCATGGAAAAACCTTAGATGATATGAGGAAGAAACCTTGAGAGGAACCACATTCAAAAGGGGAACCCAGGATCATTTGGGTGATATCAAAAGTGTGATTCTAAATGGCACTGATATATATCTAGATGGTTCGGTATGTTTGCGGGGTCGGCATCTACTTCTTTGAAGGTTCATAATCTTCATGAGGTGGGACACAACTGGAGCTTGCGCAACCTCAGGATGCCTCAGGTGTCTGAGCCCCGAACACTGTCAGGAAGGCTATTCCAAAGTTTAGGAGCTAAATGTAAGAATGTTCTACCACCTTCAGTGGAATTCTAGAAGTCCGGAGTTTTGAGATCTCAAGGAGCGTGACGAATTGTAGCGTGTTAGAAGACAGATACATGGGAGCTAAAACATTTAGGGGTTTGTAGGTAAGCAGATATAGTTTGTAGACATTTTGAAGCTCAAAAGGTAGCCAGGATGATAAGATTGGGGTTATATGATAATATTTTCTTCACCTTGTCTATCCAGTCTTCTAACACGCTACAATCCATCACGCTCCTCGAGATCTCAAAACTCCGGATTTCTAGTAGTTCCTAGAATAGCAAAGTCCACAGCAGCTACACTAATTCCTCTCCACTGCTTCTCTTTCTCCCCCCATCCAATAGCATCCTGAGGTTGCGCCAGCTCCAGTCACGTCCCACCTTATGAACATTATGGACCTTTAAAAAAGTAGATGCCGACCCTGCAAACATCCTGAACCATCTAGAGACGTACCAGCGCCAATTGGATCCCACTTTATGTAGATTTTGGACACTGGACCTCCTTGAGTGTTTAAAGGCTCTGGCATGGAGAAGCCGGTGTTGGATCTGTGATGATCGCAAATGCTGAGCTATTTTATGAGTTTCTCAGTAGCTCCTAGTTTTATAACCACAAATGACAGTAAAAGACTGTAGAAAGAACATTACTCATAATCTTACACTCCAGTGCTCATGTTAGTTCTCACTCTCCAGTGTTCTGTATTGTTTAATGACTATAATCACACTCTTGATGTCACCCAAATGAGGATGGGTTCCTCTTTTGAGTCTGGTTCTTCTCAAGGTTTCTTCCTCATAACATTTAAGGGAGTTTTTCTATGCCACAGTCACCACAGTTCACCTTAACTGTTAAATTCTGTAAAGCTGCTTTGAGACGATGTCTGAAGTGAAAAGCGCTATAGAAATAAACTTGACTTAACTTGACTTGACTTGTAAGACCTCTATCTGCTGCATTCTGGACTGTAGCTTGTGTATTAATGATGCAGGACAACCACCTAGTAATGCATTATAGACCAATAGACCAGTTTTGAGATCATGAATGCATGGACAAGCTTATCTGCATCAGATATAGACATGTTTATTAGCTTAGCAATATTTCCAAGGTGGAAAATGCTGTTTTTGTAATATGTGTGATATGACTTTCAAAAGACAAGTTGCTGTAAAATAACTCCCAGGTCTTTTACTGTTAAACTAGTATCCACAAAACATGCAAGTTTAATAGCTGGAGCTTCTGTGGATTCGTTTCTGGGCCAATGAGCAAAATCTCTACATTTAATAATAGAAAGTTATGCGTCATGCAACCTTTTAGTTCTTTAACACATTTATTTAAACATTCAAGATTCATCTGCACAATTCATCAATTCAAGATACATTTACAATCAAAAGTTGAATAGAAATTTACCTGGTTTAAACATTTTGAATTCAATTACATAAAATGAACTGATGCTGACATTTTTGGGGGTTAAAACTAGTATCAAATATTTTGATAAACATGACAAACAGTTGATAATGTAGGAAACAGCAGACCACTTTGTTCAAAATAACGAGAAAATGCTTCTACCAGGTGCACAAGTGACTACATGATGTGGAGGTTAAACAAGTCGTTTTTTGAGAATTTTATTTCTGGAAAGGGACTTGGTGTAACATCCGGAAATAGAAAGGAAGACAAAGAGACATGGTGGTGGAATGAGGAAGTGCAGGAGAGCATAAGGAGAAAGAGGGACGGAGAGATAAGAAAAGTAGGCAGGAGTACAAGGAGATGCGGCAGCAGGTAAAGAGGGATGTGGCGAAAGCCAAGGAAAAGGCATATGAGGAGCTGTATGAGAAGTTGGACACTAAGGAAGAAGAAGAAAAGGATTTGTAGCGATTGGCCAGGCAGAGGGACCGAGCTGGGAAGGATGTGCTGTAAGTTAAAGCAATAAAGGATGGAGATGGAAATGTGTTGACTAGTGAGGAGAGTGTGTTGAGAAGATGGAGGGAGTACTTTAAGCAGCTGATGAATGAGGAAAATGGGAGAAAGAGAAGGCTGGATAGTGTGGAGATGGTGAAGCAGGAAGTGGATAGAATTAGTAAGGAGGAAGTGAGAGCAGCGATTAAGAGGATGAAGAATGGAAAGTCGGTTGGACCAGATGACATACCGGTAGAAGTGTAGAGATGTTTAGGAGAGATGCAGTGGAGTTTTTAACCAGATTTTTTAACAAGATTTTGGAAGGTGAGAAGATGCCTGAGGAATGGAGAAGGAGTGTGCTGGTCCTGATCTTCAAGCATAAGGGAGATGTGCAGACTTGCAGTAACTACAGGGGAATTAAGTTGATCAGTCAGGGGAATTAAGTTGATCAGTCACACCATGAAGTTATGGGAAAGAGTAGTGGAAGCCAGGGTGGAAGAAGAGGAGACCATCTGTGAGCAACAGTATGGTTTCATGCATCCCTGTTTGCTTTGAGAATGTTGATGGAAAACTATAGAGAAGGTCAGAAGAAGTTGCATTGTGTGTTTGTGGATTTAGAGAAAGCGTACAACAGGGTGAAGAGAGAGGAGTTGTGGTATTGTATGAGGAAGTCTGGTGTGTCAGAGAAGTATGTGAGGGTGATGCAGGACATGTATGGGGGCAGTGTGACAGCGGTGAAGGGTGCAGTAGGAACGACAGACTGGTTTTTATTTGATGGTGGAACTGCATCAAGGATCGGCTCTGAGCCCTTTCCTGTTTGCAGTGGTGATAGACTGGTTGACGGGCGAGGTCAGATAGGAGTCTCCGTGGACTATTATGTTTGCTGATGATATTGTGATTTGTGATTTGTGGTGAGAGTAGGGAGCAGATTGTGGTGAGAAGAGCCTGGAGAGGTGGAGGTACATGCTGGAGAGAAGGGGAATGAAAGTCAGTAGGAGTAAGACAGAGTACATGTGTTTGAATGAGAGGGAGGGCAGTGGAGTGGTGCGGTTGCAGGAAGAAGAGGTGGAGAAGGTGAAGGAGTTCAGGTACCTGGGGTCAACAGTGCAAAGTGATGGAGAGTGTGTTAGAGAAGTGAAGGGAAGAGTGCAGGCAGGGTGGAGTGGGTGGAGAAGAGTGATAGCAGGAATGATTTGTGATAGAAGAGTATCTTTAAGAGTAAAAGGGAAAGTTTATAGGACTGTGGTGAGACCTAAGATGTTGTATGGATTAGAGACAGTGGCATTGAGTAAAAGACAGGAGGTGAAGCTGGAGGTAGCAGACCTGAAGATGTTAAGATGTTTTATTATTACTTTATTAGAGGGACAGCGCATGTAGGACGTTTTGTAGACAAGATGAGGGAGGCGTGATTAAGATGGTTTGGATAAGTGCAGAGGAGGGACATGGGGTATATCAGTAGGAGAATGCTGAGGATGGAGCCACCAGGAAGGAGGAAAAAAGGAAGACCAAGGAGGAGGTTTATGGATGTGGTGAGGGAATACATGCAGGTAGTTGGTTTCAAAGAGGCAGATGTAGAGGACAGGGGGGTATGGACAAGGATGATTCGCTGTGGAGACCCTTAATGGGAGAAGCCGAAAGAAAAAGAAGCAGCTTTCTAACTGAATGAATAAAAATAATAATATATGGGAATTCCAATTTTGCAAGTTAAGTTTTAGCCTAGGTAAAAAATTGGCATTAATGATATGCTACAAATCTTTGATATTTTTAAAAGAATATTTAACCTGTACTGGTCTTTAAGATCCTGAGCATTTGTGAAATTGTCATTCTTCACCAAAGATCTGTAGTAAATTCGGTGGTGAGTGAACCATCAAGCACACAAATAAACATGAGCTTTATATCTAATTGTGTTTTTTTTGTAAATGGAATTTCTCATGTGGTGTTTCCTTTTTTCTGCCTCATCACTCAGAGATACCCCTGGAAAGTGCAGGGAAAAAAAGTTATTTTGGGACAGTGATGCAACAAAAGAAGAGGGTTATGGTGAGGAATGTTTTACCTCAGAGCTGAGTTTCCCAATAGTGGCTCTTAAAACATTTAGTACATTTAGTGAGGTAATAATAAACCAGTTTTGTGTTGCACTGAAAGTGTATTAATTTATTTTACATTTCTCAATATCACAACTGTTCAATTGTTCACTATAAGTATCCAGTAAGGTTTTCACTGAGTATGAGTGTGTTCTGTGTTGTGTTGACAGACAGACAGACAGACAGACAGACAGACAGACAGACAGACAGACAGACAGACAGACAGACAGACAGATAGACAGATAGATAGATAGATAGATAGATAGATAGATAGATAGATAGATAGATAGATAGATAGATAATTCTTCAAATAAACCCCAAACACTCCCATTATCTCAGCTTTGGGTCACTTGCTCCATTTAAAAAAATCTAATGTTTCACAATCAGTATGTAGCAGGAACATGTTTGAACACATACTTTAAAAAAGACCCACAAATAAACACACGCACACGTGTACACACACCCACACACACACACACACACACACACACACACACACACACACACAGGGTGGATTTACAGAATGAGTCTCCAGTACAACACTTTGCAACAGTTTCCTTGACAGTAAAGCTGTGATTTCAGATTTTCCAGCACACGTGGGTTTTTTTTTTTGTTTTTTTTTCTTTTTCTTACTCAATTGAGTGAAAAAGCATCTGAAACATGTCAAAAAAACAAAGCAGTGTGTGTCCATGCAGGGATATGTAGTGCTCTTCAACGTTCCTATTTCCTCTGCTGTCGCACATTACTTCAATCAATTTGGAAAGTTCGTTTTTAGATGACATATTCGGAAAACTTGTAGTTTCACAGGAAACCAGAGCTATCAGCTTTACGAAATCAGAGGGAGATGGTGTTAAGATGACACTACTGTCTGCGCTGTACTTTTACGAGAATCGTGATCATAATGCATAGCAAGAGTAAACTTTAGCATTAGAAAGTAACAAATATAAAGGCGTTAAGTAGAGTTAGATGTTTATTGATTCCCATAACTTGTGGTGAGCAGGTTCTTTCACTTTCTATTATGGTAATGGTCTTCCTTCTTTTTGGAAACATCTTCCACTCGAATCCAAAGCCAAAATAACCAGAGGATCTAAATGTTCTGCTTTTATTTTATTAGTCCTATTTTATCCTTTTTGCTTCCCTTTCGAAATGCATGCAATAATTTTATGATCATGATCTAGAAACACACTACACCCACACACACACGTGCGTGTCAATCATTTTAGACAACCATATAGTGCAGTTATAAGGTGCAGCTGGAACAGAAAATGTGAATAAAAACACAAGAAGGCACAAAAAATAAAAAAAAACAAGAGTTAAGAACAGAGCCACAGTGGGGTCTAAAGCCAAATCTGAGAAGACAACGAGAAGGAGAGAGGGACTGAATTAATAGAGCAGGAGATGAGGAGAAGTAGTGGATATATAGAGAAGGAGAAGGAGAACAGGAGAGCTACTGGATAAAATGTCTTGCACATTGTCTGTAACTTTTATATCGCAATAAGGAAACATAGTTATACATATTTATCTCTCTGTGTCACTTCTCTTCTCTCTCTCTCTCGCTCTCTCGCTCTCTCGCTCTCTCTCTCTCTCTCTCTCTCTCTCGGTGTCGAGTTAAACATCCTCCTGACCAGTGACCAGTGTTCCTGTCCCGTTCCTCTCCTCAGATCTGCCCACTTCGTTCTGGCCCCTTGCCTCTGGATGGGGTTCTCTGTGGTCACTCTGTGCAGCTGCTGATGGTTGTACATCAACCACATGGGGCTCCATGAAATTACAGAGTAACACAAGAGCTTTGAGGGTGGATTTGGACTGTAGTTAATGTCAACAGTCTACTACAATGGCTCAGGACCACAGGTTGCATTTTAATCACCATCACTGCACCTCAACATTGTAATAAATGGACATTCGGTGATGAGGATGGGTTCCCTCAAGGTTTCTTCCTCATGTCTTCTCTGGGATTTTTTCCTCACCACAGTTGCCACCGGCTCATTAGGGACCAATATTCATTTTTATTACTGCATTATTTCTGTAAAGCTGCTTTGAGACAATGTCCATCGTTAAAATGCTCGACAAATACAAATAAATTGAATCGAAAGTTGAAAGAGAGTGGGAGAGGTAGTAGATGAATAGAGAAGAGAAAGGTGGTGGATGAATAGAGAAGAAAAAAATGAACAGAGAAGAAGACAGAAAAAGGACGATTTATTTGATGAATAGAGAAGGAGAATAGGAGAGGTAGTGGATGAATAGAGAAGGAGAAAAGGAGTGAGCTTGTAATGAATAGATAAAGAGAAATTGAGTGGATGAATAGAGAAGGAAGAGGAAAAGGGATGTATAGATGAATAGAGAAGAAGAAGAAAGAGAAGTAGAGGATAAAGAGAACGGGGCGAGAAAGTGAATGAATAGAGTAAAAAGAAGAAGAATGGGAGAGGTATTTGGATAAATAGAGAAGAAGAAAAGGAAATAGGTGATGGATGAATAGAAAAGGAGAAAATGTGAAAGGAAGTAGATACATAAAGAAAGCGACGGAGAAGAGGAAAGGTAGTGGATGAATAGACAATGAGAAGCAGAGAGGTAGAGAAAAGAGAAAGAGAATGGTAGTGGTAATAGATGGATATAGGAGGAGAAATGGAGATAGGGAGGGAATAAATAGAGAAGGAGAGGGAGAAGGTGAAAGGAAAAAGTAGTGGATGAATGGAGAAGGAGAAAGATAGTGGATGAATCAGTATCAGAGACTAGAAAGATGGGTACCAAAGTACCAACAGTTGTAGATTTATGGTGTTGGGATTTGGACCTATGACCTTCTGAGATGTTTTCTAAAACATTATAGGAACTGTAGAGGAACAGGGGTTTATGAGGTCATGATATATGCATCCAAGTTATCACTGTTCATAGTTAAATAAACTTTTCCTATCACTTTAATAATTTTATGAAATATTCTGGACATTTCTGAATAATTAAAAAAAAAAAAAAAAAAAAAAGTGAGCTTTATTTATTTATTTATTTATTTATTTATTATTGTAAAGTGTAAATTCTGTAAAAACCACTCAAATATAATCCTACTTCCAAACACAGCAAATGGAACTGCCCTTCTGACCAAGATGATGTAAAAAAAAAAAAATATATGAAAATTAGGTTGGGTTTTTTTCCAATTTTTTTTTTTTCTTTTTTTAATCAGAGTGATTACTAATAACAAAAAAAGTGGGTTGTGGAATTTTCTCTCGAGGTGGTAGCCTATATAAATTACTCGGAAATTACTGAAAGTGCAAACACTCAAGAGCTTTAACGCAATCAAGAAGTCGTGAGCACCCCGACCCGACCCGACCCGACCCGACCACACCATGCCCTATCTGCTGCACCACTGTGAGTACCAGACTGCGAGTGCTTCCTCCTCCCACCTTTTTTTTCTTCTTCTTCTCATCCTCCTCTATTGCTGATCCCTATCTCTCTCTCTCTCTGGGTCTGTGTGCAGATCTGGGCTTGCTCCTGCTCCCCCTGCTCTCTCTCGGGCTCTACAGTGGAGATGAGGATTACTATGACTTCTCCGGAGGAGAGCTGCAGAACGAAGCGCACGCGTCTTTTTACAAGTGGTTTTCCATCGCCAGGCAGATGAGGATAGACATCCATAGCGTCCGCGACGAGCAGGTAACTTCTTCAGGGATTCATAGTCTGTGTAATAAGACACGAAGGTTTTTTGTTTCGATCGCTTTGAGATGCTCAATTCACCTCGCTCTGTTTCAACTCCAGTTTGCCCGGGACTTCGCAGGAATGAGGAACATGAGCGACTTCGACCATCAGAGAATTGAAACCCCGCTGCTCGGCTTCTCAGACGGGTGTCTGCCCTTCGATTTCAAGCCCGTGAGTCCAAACTTTCACTATGTTAAAATGTTACTTTTTTTTCTACCACGATCACTACTACTATCATTACTAACACTACTACCATTACAATAAGCTTGGTTTAGTTTTCTTTTTTCCCTGCAGTCACCACTACTATCACTACTAACATTTCTATTAGTATCACTAACACTACTAAAAATGACTACTATCACTAATAAAATGATTTAAAAAACTTTAGCACTAACACTACTCAAATTTCTAATAGTATCACTACCACTATAACTACTAAAATTACTACTACTAAAATTTGTAATAGTTTTACTACCACTTTAACTACTAAAATTTCTAATAGTATCACTACCACTATAACTACTAAAATTTCCACTACTCAAATTTCTAATAGTATCACTACCACTATAACTGCTAAAATTTCCACTACTCAAATTTCTAATAGTATCACTACCACTATAACTACTAAAATTACCACTACACTAATTTCTAATAGTATCACTACCACTATAACTACTAAAATTTCCACTACTCTAATTTCTAATAGTATCACTACCACTATAACTACTAAAATTACCACTACTAAAATTTGTAATAGTTTTACTACCACTTTAACTACTAAAATGTCTAAAAGTATCACTACCACTATAACTACTAAAATTACCACTACTGAAATTTCTAATAGTTTTACTACCACTTTAACTACTAAAATGTCTAAAAGTATCACTACCACTATAACTACTAAAATTTCCACTACTCTAATTTCTAATAGTATCACTACCACTATAACTACTAAAATTACCACTACTGAAATTTCTAATAGTTTTACTACCACTTCCACTACTCAAATTTCTAATAGTATCACTACCACTATAACTACTAAAATTTCCACTACTCAAATTTCTAATAGTATCACTACCACTATAACTACTAAAATTTCCACTACACTAATTTCTAATAGTATCACTACCACTATAACTACTAAAATTTCCACTACTCTAATTTCTAATAGTATCACTACCACTATAACTACTAAAATTTCCACTACTCTAATTTCTAATAGTATCACTACCACTATAACTACTAAAATTACCACTACTGAAATTTCTAATAGTATCACTACCACTATAACTACTAAAATTACTACTACAAATATAACTACTAAAATTTCTAATAATTTGACTACCACTATAACTACTAAAATTACCACTAAAACTAACACTTCAGCTATTGAGGAAAAGGTGTATTGTTACTAGGACACGTCATTATTAGGAGAAAATAAAATGACTATGCTTTATTAGAAGATAGCAGTTATTATTTCTAGAGAAAGGCAAGGCAAGGCAAGAGAGCATCTTACAATAATTAGAAAAATAACTCACCCACCTGTAAAAACCCAAGGAATGAAAAAACTATTTCTTTCTTTTCTTTTTGAACAGAAAGGCAGGTCGCTCTAACGAGGAAAAAAATCGCATCATTTGAAAAGAAAGCAATATAGAAGAGTGCTATTATTACCATTATTATTGTTACTATTATTATTTAGTGTAAATATTAGAAAAAAAATTACTATATTACATTAAAAAAATTGCAAGAAACATACGATTAGGGAAAAATCTCTCAGTCCTACAAGGAATTTTGATTATTGGGAGGAAGTAAAAAAATAAAATAAAATAAAAACCAAAAACATTCATATCTCATTGACCAAACAGCTGCCAGCTCCAGGTGCTTATGTATATAATGTCCTACATGCTCACTCCTAACCTGCTATAATGCTTAATAAACCTTACACAGATGTTTCCAATTCTATATAAATAGTCAAGAAGGAAAAGAAACAGCAAAGGTTCATATAGCAGGACAAAAGCAAGCCGTGGCATACGGTGCATTTTCAGAGATCTCATTTATTGTGTGTGTGCGTGTGTGTGTGTCATTTCTAATCAAAGGCTTTTGTAGTTCATTATAAGTGATTACAGCAAAGATTCAAGAAAGATGAAGCTTCTCTTATAATACCATGTTAAGGAATGGTTTGCTCACACGGGTGTGTTTGTGTGTGTGTTTACAGCAAAAATGCGTGCAGCAGATCTACACTGGTTTGCGGGTGTACCAGGCATACCTTCCCTATGTGGACAACGGCACATCATCTCGCATACCGGAGATTAAAGTCGGGATGGCCAGATTATTAGGTTTAATTAAAGGAACGGGAAATGTAAGTCATTGCAAAACACACACACACAGATCAAAACTACACTTTCTCTATTTTCCCAGGCTGTGCACACTGTGTCTCACAAAACTGAAAAATCATATTTAATTAGATTTGTAAAATTAACTGGAGCGAATATAAGAGGCAGGAATACGTCATATATTTCTGCTAAATTATTATATAAATATGCATAAATCTTACCGTTCATAAATAAATACATGTGAAATCCATTCTTTACGTATCCCAGCGATGTTTGGAAGATTGGTCAGATTTCAGGGGCGACCAATTAAACAGTGCCCCCTGGAGCACACAGGGTTTAAGGGCCCAACACCGACCCAAAACGCTTTTGTAACCGATGGGGAAAAGATGTACAGAGCAAATAAGGCATGCGAGAAAAAGTCAATCAATAACGTGTCTGTGTGAACTCTTAGCACTTGGATGAAAAATGACGTCCAAATTAACACGTGACGTCAACAAATGATCTTCAACAGCTTTCGTTTCACGAACGCGAATAACGCGGCGCGCATTTCCGTTTGACCGTTCCTATAAAAATGTACAGAAATATTAGATGCTAAATGAAATCCTTCAACACACATTCATGACGTCCTTTCTTTACTCGGATATGTCTTTTTTTCTTAATACATTTTAAAAAATCAACTTTAGTAAATAATAGTTTAGCACTAAACACGTTTTACCGATGCGCCCGGCAATTAAAACCGTCCGTGTGGAAACATAGCGAACGTTCTATTCGAGGTCCTGATTTAAAACACCATAAATACTTTAAAACATTTACAAGAATATTTTGTCTTCAATAGTAAACATAACTATTATGCATAAAGCATCCATATTTGTCCATGTTGATTATAGAGTATTAAAAACCCGAAAAGTATTCAAGGTACAGAACGCATCGAAATGTGCGATTGATCACGAGTTAACGTGACGATCGTGCGAAATAAATATATATGCTAGAGAGAGATATGGTGAAGAGCTCTCAGCTCAAACATTAGTTGAAAGATAGTTGAAACTACTGTAAAATATTAGATGCATCAACAAAAAGTCTAAAAGGCGATCACGCTGATGTTTGAGATGGTCAGAATCACAGTACTTATATATAAGAATTCATTGAGTGCATTTTTTAATAGGACAAAATTCTTCATTAATCCGCATGTTAATTCCGGTGCTTTCTCAGTAATGATGAAACATTCACACTGCTCACACTCCTCACCACTGCCACTGTTTTTACTTCGCCCCTGCAGGTACATGACGTAGAGGTTCACCCCGCCTTCCTGAGGGATTTGGTCAGCGGTACGCAGTGGAGAAAGAAGACGGTCACACACTCCATTCTGTACAACTTCGTGAACTTCATGATTGTCACCAGCAGAGCGATCAACTACATGAAGGCCAAGAAATTAATGAAACACGCCGTGAAGGAAGACAAGTGGCTCTCAAAACACGTTCACTGAGTCGTGTCTAATATTTATTTATTTATCTATTTATTGGGGATATTTAAAAAGAAATTTGGTTGCTATTTAAAATTAAGATGTTTGAAGGATAAGCCTGAGATTGAGAATTAGTCAAATTGAATGATGGGATTGTAGTCTGAGTTACATTAACTCACCGTGTAAGTGTTACATTAACACGTCTGACTATATACACATGGTTAAATAAAGCTTTATCACATGAACTTTCTGCCGTTTTTCTCGTTTATTCATAATGATGCAAAACAATGGAACAACTTAGAAATGACAAGATACAGAATACTCTCATGACATGGTGTGAAAACGACGTCGTCTTAATGGGGTAGACGGAGCAGGAGAAGAGGGAAAATTGAGACGGCGCTCAATCAGAGTTCATTGCCAGAGTGTCTTTTACGCATGATGAGGAATGGACCGTTTCCGGTGTTTATTAGGAGACGAGAAGGCGATCTGTTGTTCTGCAGGAGCTCGTCGACGTCTCTCCTTCATGCCCAAAGCAAACTAGTAAAAAAAAAAAAAAAAAAAAAAAAAAAAAAAAAAAAAAAAAGAGATCAAGAATAAACACATGTGCACACCAAGTTCAGGTCTCAATTCTGATTGGTCGAAAAGTCTGCATTTCTAGAACAGCAGACTTACGGGCAAATCACAGGTTTATATAAACGCAGTCATTGTGTTTGCATTTCATGTGACGCATCGATAACAAAACAAATTGTGCACAATCGGATACAAGTTGGCATTTTGGGATGCATCGTTTATTTTTTATTTTTTTACACGTTTGCTTAAAAGCAAAGAACGATTCATTTCTATATACCGTATTTTCCGGACTATAAGCAGCTACTTTTTCCCCACGCTTTGAACCCCGCGGCTTAAACAATGAAGCGGATAATTTATGGATTTTTCCTGGGTTTTTCCCGATTTCACAAACTTCAAGCCAAAAAACTGAGCCCCAAAAAATTAGACCAATGAAATTCCCTAACAGGTTCAGGTGAACCAATGAAACTCTTTATATTAAAGCAGATGCGCTTCCACTGAATTGGGCTGCACCACATCATAAATATGGCTGATGTTCCTCTGACGTTTGACCTGCCGCTCACTCGGACTGTCTACAGGAAATGCGAATCATTCGTCACGCTGAAAACAACCGGGAATGAAAACACACACTTCACCTGTGTTCTGAGCTGCACGGCATCGGGAGAAAAGCTTCAACGATGGTGATTTTTAAACGCACGACGATGCCAAAAGAAAAACTTCCGAGAGAAATTGTTGTGAAAGGAAGAAGGAAGACAGTGAACAATGACTTTCTTGGTAGCCTACTGTTTAGATACAAGCCGTGTAACAGACACTGACTTTCATTAAAGCCTGTGTAAAGTTCATTAGTTTCAATGTAGGGATTATAGACTTATAGACAGGTGCGGCTTATTTATGTTCAAAATAAAAATCTTTGTCAAATTCAGTGGGTGCGGCTTATATATGGGTGCGTTTAATAGTCCGGAAATTACGGTAATTATTAATGGATGCGCGTTACTTATTATGTAGAAAGTGACCAATCAATTGTGACCGAAATTTTATATGTAGATTGACTTCTCTCCACTGCTGCTACGTCACTATGACGTATCACAACACCAGACCGTGTCCTGAGAGTCACATAGAATACAGATTAACATGGCAGAGGTAGAGCTGCGTCTTCCTGAAGAAAGCACTACAAAGGCCTGTTTGTGAAGGGGGGGGGCCAAGCATTAAGTCAGAAGACCCTTAAGTAAATTGATGATTTGTTGTCGGTCTGAACCAAAGAAATAAAAGTGAACTGTCTGCAACATACTGAATTGCATCATGCGTTTCATTCCTTACTTGCATTATTTCGGCATCTCGCACATCAATCTAATTGAGTCTAAAAATAAAGGGGGAAAAAAAAGCATGTGAAGCAAATCGTTCCTCCCAGAAGCGAGTCTGCATTTTGTAGGACTAACAGTGTACACAATTATTAGACAAGTAAGTATTTTAAATATTAAATTTAAAAATCATTAACCGATCAAGAAACTGACAGGCTTTCAACTGTTATTAAAAAAAATGGTGGGTATATTGGTCACTTTTTTAATTATTTAAAAAAAATAAAAATAAAAATGTATATGTACATTTTAAGTAGTTTGTTTATTATGTATTTAAATTTACTAATGAGATAGGAATTTTTTGTTTTTTTTTTTATGAGGGGGGATTCTGTTTTGTCTGGTTTGCATGAACTTGGGAATAGAAAATGAATTAATTTGCAAATTTTTGTGAATATATTCCGAAAAATCGGGACGTTTATTAACCTGTGGAAGAGCAGAAGGAGGAAAAGGCGTGCTTGTGAGCCGCCTCTGTACGACTGCTGGAAAATACATCTTATGAATTTGTGGTTTTCTGTAATTAATATTCTCTCTGCTGACTGCGTCTAACAAAATCCCCAATTCCCCCAATCTTAATGCCGATAACACTGCTGCTGTACCAGTTCCCCCTGCACCTACTCAAGTATCGGCTGAAACCATAATCAGATTTTCGACAATTTTATTTTACTAAACAAAAAAGAAGAAAAGAAAAAAACTTTATATTATACACAAATGTTTGTGGACACCTGACTGGTATCTGCTCCCCATTATGTATATTTAATCCACATTTGCTGTTATAATAACTTCCACTCTTCTGGGAAGATGTTTCAGTGGATTTTGGAGTGTGCTTGTGGAGATTTGTGCTCATTCAGCCACAAAGAAGTTAGTAAAGTCAGGTACTGGTGTAGGTGAGGTAAGGAGGCCTTGGGTGCAGTCAGCATTCACATTCATCCCAAAGGTACTCAGTAGTGTTGGTGGCTGTATAGCAGGAGATGTGTCACTCCAATCCATATCTTCATGAAACTGGCTTTGTGCACTGGGACATTGTCATGCTGGAACAGTTTCCTAGTTCAAGTAAATGGATAATGTCATAGATAGATAGATAGATAGATAGATAGATAGATAGATAGATAGATAGATAGATAGATAGATAGACAGACAGACAGACAGACAGACAGACAGACAGACTGTATAGATAGACAGAATGTATAGATAGATAGATAGATAGATAGATAGATAGATAGATAGATACACAGAATGTATAGATAGATGTATAGATAGATGTATAGATAGATAGATAATTTTTTTTCCTAACATCCCATATACAGTTTATACACAGATAGTCCCAGACTTACATGGAGATGCGTTTGGATGACCCCCATCATAATATATCGTGATATGATCAGAAGTATGGGGTAGTATACTGTAATTTGTTAATAATTAAACAAATTACAGTATACAATTTCGCAAAACAAGTAATCTATGCATAACACTACCATAATGTATAAACTATACAGTGTACATGTATGAGGCAGTACGCGAGTGGAGGGCGGAGCATCTGCTGCTACGTTTGCCTGCGGTGCGAAACGAAAAGCATTTGTACGATTCTATCTTATTGCTCTCTGCATCGTAAGATCGAAAAATCCTGTCCACCCATAATCATTACTCCTCCGCTTGTCACTTGCGCAGAGCTGCGAGGAAGTTGGTCGGGGTTTTATTGACCGATCGAAACAATTTAAATGAGGAACGTGTCTCCGGTGAAGCGGGTGGTTTACTCGAGTGCACATGCTGCGGTACCTTAAAAATGTTGGCTCTGGCATTCCAGGATCTACTCCCCGCTTGAACCCTGCAGAAGAAGAAGAAGAAGAAGAAGAGGATGTGAATAATTCGTGTCAGGAAGTGGAACCGATTGCACCCGGTGTTGCAGAAGCATTGTGAATGAAAACTCATGCAGAAGTAAAAGTAGGCGTAAATGTGTAAACGCCGCATGACGCTCTGGTCGCTCGCACGCCGTCTCCGGAAGTGGATTTTAAGGAAACCGATAGATGAGCTGTAGTGAATCTCCCATGATCTCATGACACATCTCAGTAGTGAAGAGAACACCTCTACACACTTCCTGTCAAGAGTTTTCTTTTGTTTGTTTTAAATGACCTCATTGTAAATAGAGAGAAAGGAAGTATTTTTACTCCGTTACTGTACGCATTTCACAATTAGATCTGCTTCAGAGTATTTTCAGGGTGGGAAACTTTTCCGTTACTACATTACAAGGTGTAAACTCTGTACTCCACCGAGTTACGGGAAAAAAAAAAAACAGGCTGTTCCTCAATACTTTGACGTAAGAACAGTGTTAGATGTGAAGCTGGATCGAGAGCACAAGCGGAACCCCAAGGTTCTGGGGAGATTGTGTGTAGAGTGGGGGTTCTCGTACTGTGTGTGTTCTCATACATCATCCTGAAGTCCATTCGGACACGAGAACCTTTACATTTTTATCAGAAGTGTAAAAGTTAGAGGATTGGTATAATTTAAGTTTTTTAAATGATGATTTTGTTTCTTAAGGGGAAAAAATTTTTAAACCTGTCTGGCTCTATGTGAGAAAAGTAATAATAAAAAAAAAAAACAGAGCATTTATAAAAGAAAAAGTCAAAAAGTCACACCAACAGTCAAACATGGTGGTGGTAGTGTGATGGTCTGCGGATGCTTTGCAGCTTCAGGACTTGGTCCACTTGCCATAATTGATGAAACCATGAATTCTGTGCTCTACCAGAAAATCCTGAAGGAGAATGTCGGGCTAACGTTAATGACCTCAAGGTGAAGCGCAACTGGGATATGCAGCAGGACAATCCCAGTTCAACAAGAGGAACGGATTCACAAAAGATGATCGAGATTTTGGAAGATTGACCTGCACACACAGATCACCTCGCTATATGGGAATTTTGAAAAAAGGAAGGTGGAATAAAAGTAAAAAATTGAGGTCGACTCAAACACAAAATGATACACAAAATTTCTGAAAAAAAAAAAAAAAAAGGGGTGACAAAGGGTAAAGGTTTTTTTTTGGAGTTCCACATAAATTCTGTTGCTTTATCTTTACAGTCAGTTAGATAGCAATTGCACATGAGGCTGACAATTTTTCCTCAAAATAAAAAAAAAAAAAAAAAGAAAAAAAAAAAAAAAAAAAAAGGAAGAAAAACTACAAAAACAGCATCTGGTGTAAAAGCAGTTTCTCCAAGAAGTGATTCGGAGAATAATGTTATTGCAACATTTTGTACGTGTGCAAGAGGAACGCGGGAGGAAGTGCACACTCGGATAGAAAAAGCAGAAACGCGGTGATGAGCGTTGCTTCAGTACGTCCGGTACAGAGTGCTGGCTCACGGTGAGGAGACCATCGTGTTCTCCCTCAGACGCGCGGCTTTACCCCACGAAATCTTACACACTGTGTAACATATCAACAGACTGTACATGATCGTTTAATCTTCCTGAGGAGATGATGAGTGTGTGTGGAGCCGGGTATTACACTTTTCTAGAAGTTACAGATGCAATCCGGTTCATTACAGACCTTGATGATATCTCACTGGTAAAGGACAGGCAGACACACAAACAAACACACACACACACAGGACCAGTGGTAGACAAAGTACACAAAACATTCACTTAAGAAAGATATAGCAGGTAAAATATTATTATAGTAAATGTGTCCCTTTAAACTTTTACTTCAGTACAAAAATATTTGCCTTCGAATCTACTTAAGTGTCCAAAGTACTATAATTTATTACAACTCTAATGTTCCTATTATCATTTTTGTTATAAGATTCATTACTTAATCAACTCAGTTGATGTGGAAAGACTCTAATGTGACTCTCAGCACACTGATCTATTAATAGAATGATATCAATAAGTCAAACCCTGATTTCGATTAAAATGATCATGAGCCCAAAACCTTCTTTTCCAACTACTTTAAATACGGACACGGATGTAGTGGCGAATTCGAGTCGGGAGTTTCTTCTATCGTTTATTCCTCTGAAAATGTTCTTCTTGATGTTAAACTGATGCTGAACTCTACGTTAAGTGCCAAGTAGATGTTGGTGGTTTTAGCGTGGTGAACCACACCGTGACCCCATTGGTTAATTTTCAGCTTTGAAGAAAAAAAAGAAAAGAAAAAAAAAGCTCCTCTCTGCTTCAGCTCCCGTCAGCGGATGAGTAAGAAATATTCTCAGAGCAGTCTATGAATTTGGATACATTTCTGAGAGGTCAATTTTATGTAGAAATATCACCCTAAATGCGTTTATTGCGCAATGAAATGTGCAAGTCATTGTCAAACTCTCAGAACCAAGAAGCAACTCTAATTTTATATCTATACATCTATATCCTTATATGTCTTTTAAATGAGTCTTTAAAGCTGCACTAGAGATTCCCCCCTTACTGACCTCAGTTCAGGACCTTTTTAGGACAATCACAGAAAAACATTATGACATCACCTCGCTTGAAAGGTAACCAAATCAATTGTGCTGTTTAACTACAATCCAACTTCACTAGTTGTTTTATCGAAAGCTACACACATTATGATAATCTACATACTTTAAATGATATTGTTATGCAAGCAAATAGAAATATTGTTGCGTAAAAGCGTAGCAGGCAACATCATAACCTGAATGATATACAGTCATGAGCCTATTTCATTTAATACATAACCTTTACTATCCTCATAATGAGAGGAGTGATGGAGCTGCGCACACACACACACACACACACACACCTTCTGCATGTTTGCAATTGGACTCCTGAGGGTTTAGACCTTTATTTGTCATCTATAATTTTAATTGTAGATTAAATCACAACCAGCTTAAAACCGAGCGTGCTCTACCCTGATTGGTGACTTGCTGCGTGTTTGACCGGTTACGTTTTTATTTTAATAAATTAAAATGAGCAACTTATTTTGCAAATTGTAGTTGAGTAAAATAGTAGGATATTGACTTGAAATGTAGACAAGCTAAAGTAAAAGTCTCCTTGAATAGGAATACTTAAGTAAAGTAAATTACATTTACTTTGTTACTGTCCACCACTGCACAGGACACACACACACACACACACACACAACAGGAAGGCAGACAAAAAGACAGACAGACACACAGATATGCAAAAAAGCATACACACACAGCCAGACAAGAAGGCAGGCAGGCAGAAACACACACACACACAGACGGACAGACAGACAGACAGACAGACAGACAGACAGAGATGGACAAGCAGACAGACAAAGGCAGAAAGACAGGCTTGCAGAAAGACAGACAGACACACACAGACAAAGATGGTCCAGCAAAAAGACACAGGCAGACAGAAGCAGACACAAACAGAAAAACGGACAAGCAGACAGGCAGCCAAAAGCAGGTTCATCCCCAAGCACCCAGTGTTCTCCTCGAGGGTGTGTGTGTGTGTGTATGCAGTGATCACGTGTGTCATGAACACCATATAAAAGATTTTGATGGTTACGTGAGCTGATATGAGACCAGACCAGAAATGACATCACACCGAGCAACTACTGATAAAATACAACATCCTAATAAAGAGCAGTGCAGCTCTCTGTCCAAATCATTACATAGACAGTGAATAAATCACCAAGTAACAGCGCCACCTACAGCCTACGGTGAATAACGTTTGATTATGAAAACGTGTGTGCGCACGCACGAGATCTCAGCCTGGATGGAGTTCTGACTAAACCACAGGAAGTATGAATGTAACTAAATCCCTTCTCTCCAGATTACCAACCACATGGGGCAATGTTTCAAACAGCTGGATTTTCCACCTCTCTCTCTCTCTCTCTTTCTCTTTCTCTCTCTCTCTCTCTCTGACTTGTTATTTCTCCATCTCTCTCCTTACCTCTGTTGTTACCTTTCTATTTCTTCATCTCTCTTTCTATTTCTCTACCTCTCTCTCTTTCCATCACTTGTTCCCTTTCTATTTATCCATTTCTCTCTTTTTATTTCTCCATCTCTCTCTCTCTCTCATCTCGTGTCCCCTTTCTATTTCTCCATCTCCCCCCCCCCATCACTTGTTCTCCATCTATCTCCATCTGTTCTCCATCTATCTTGTTCCCTTTCTATTTCTTTATCTCTCTCTCTCTATTTCTCCATCTCTCTCTCTTTCCATTTCTTTATCTCTCTCCATCACTTGTTCTCTTTCTATTTATCCATCTGTCTCTTTTTATTTCTCCAACTCTCTCTCCCCATCACTTGTTTTCATCTCTTGCTCCCTTTATATTTCTCCAACTTTCCCCATCTTTTTTATTTATCCATCTCTCTTTCTTTCTCTTTCTCCATCTCCACATCTCTTGCTCCCTTTCTATTTCTCCATCTACTCTTCTTTATTTCTCCATCTCAGGACTCCAGACTGCAACTAAATGGTCGCATTTGCAACCCATAATATGAATGTGAGTAATGTTTTTGAGAGATCGCCACCTGAGACCATATAAATGTACACGTTATGACCGAATAATCTGCACGTTATAAGGGCAGATTATTTCACCGATTTTCACGTCATTTGTTGATTTGTTTGGAGATGCAGCGCCACCTATGCTTCAGTTAAAGCGCCAAAACAACCGGACAGTTAAACCAAAATTCACCCTGCAGCATCAGAAAAAAAAAAGAAAGAAAAAAAAAAGGAAGAAAGAAAAAAACGTCGAAACTAAAAATAGCGGACTTTTTCAAACGGTCTCCATCTCTCAATTTCTATTTACTTATTTAGTTTCTATGGAAACCACATCCGCAGGGACTTGCATAGCAACACTGCACATTATACTTTATATACAAAACTTTAGCAGCTTTATAATAAGAGAGAAAGTGTCTGGCAGAAAAGGAGTAAAAAGGTGTGAGGATAAGCAAAAAAATATGAATCATCTTGGTGTCAGGCTCAGGCTGCGTTTCTCTCTCGCGCGCGCGCGCACACACACACGAGTGGACGGGTTGGGTGACAGGTAGGTAAGTGGACAGGTTGGGTGACAGGTGAGTGGACAGGTAGGTAAGTGGACGGGTTAGTGGACAGGTAGGTAAGTGGACGGCTTATTGGACAGGTGAGTGGACAGGTAGGTAAGTGGACAGGTTAGTGGACAGGTGAGTGGACAGGTAGGTAAGTGGACAGGTTAATGAACAGGTGAGTGGACAGGTAGGTAAATGAACGGGTTAATGGACAGGTAGTTACGTGGACGGGTTAATGGACAGGTAGGTAAGTGGACGGCTTATTGGACAGGTGAGTGGACAGGTAGGTAAGTGGACGGGTTAGTGGACAGGTAGGTAAGTGGACAGGTAGGTAAGTGGACGGGTTAGTGGACAGGTAGGTAAGTGGACGGGTTTGTGGACAGGTAGGTAAGTGGACGGGTTAATGGACAGGTAGGTAAGTGGACGGCTTATTGGACAGGTGAGTGAACAGGTAGGTAAGTGGACGGGTTAATGGACAGGTGAGTGGACAGGTAGGTAAGTGGATGGGTTAATGGACAGGTAGGTAAGTGGACAGCTTATTGGACAGGTAGGTAAGTGGACAGGTTAATGGACAGGTAAATGGACAGGTAGGTAAGTGGACGGGTTAATGGACGGGTTTGTGGACAGGTAGGTAAGTGGAAGGCTTATTGGACAGGTGAGTGGACAGGTAGGTAAGTGGATGGGTTAATGGACAGGTAGGTAAGTGGACAGCTTATTGGACAGGTAGGTAAGTGGACAGGTTAATGGACAGGTAAATGGACAGGTAGGTAAGTGGACGGGTTAATGGACAGGTAGGTAAGTGGAAGGCTTATTGGACAGGTGAGTGGACAGGTAGGTAAGTGGACGGGTTAATGGACAGGTGAGTGGACAGGTTAATGGACAGGCAGGTAAGTGGACGGTTTAATAGACGGGTAGGTAAGTGGACGGGTTAATGGACAGGTGAGTGGACAGGCAGGTAAGTGGACGGGTTAATGGACAGGTAGGTAAGACAGGTTAACAGCCTGTCTAGAGGACCAACTAGATGTGTAAGTGGACAGGAAGGTAAACGGGTGGGTTAGTAAACGGGTTAGAGGACAAGAACAGATTAATGAACATGAATACACTTTTTCTGTGTCGCGCTATTTACTCATTATACTATTTATCTGTACTGAAGTGCACTTTATCGCTCCATTTGAGACACAATCATGAGGTCCAGTTCAGCTAAACATCTCAATCTCACAAAAACCGCAGGAACCATCAAACCCAGAGTCTCTTTATTGAGTGGATGAAAGAGAACACGCTCAGGCAGAACAGCCTGCTAGCTATTAGCATTAGCATTAGCATGGCGCAACAAGGTTGATTTACTGACCTAGGTAGAGAACCGTGGGGATGAAACCCCACCGAATAACGAACTGTCCGCACTGGAAAACCTGCTGCAGGCGCTGCTTGGTCTCTTTGCTGAGTTTGGGCATGTCTGCGCGGAACACGGTGCTGCCTGACGCCGGGCTGAAGGACAGAGAGATGACACACAGACTGGGCCACGCTGCCGACTGACGAGAGGGTTTTTACGACAGTTTACCTCACAGAGCCGCATAGAGTCGAATCGATGTAATGACGTCATAGTGCCATAATGTGCCGAATATGATGACAGTTTAATGTTTAATATTTAGATGGATTATTTAGATGTATTTTGTGTCCATGAACATGTATTAAATTCCCAATAATCAATTTTATTTATTTCATATCATTTCTCTCAGATGCACTGCCTCCAGAAGTGTACGATTGTATTAGAGTTTCTATCCAATCAGATTTCAGCCCTCACATCACGTGTTTCCGAAGTAAAAAAAAAAAAAAAAGAATCCGATTCAAATCTTTCGGAATCACTCGAGTCTTTTAAGAGGTTAGCGAGTCTGCCTGCTTTTGCTACGTAATTCCACTAGAGGGCACTCTTCTAATCCTTAAAATTCACCGAATCGGTGGGCTCATGAACCTCAGTGGATCAGGTGGATCAGCCAGGACACGTAAAACTGAGTCTCTTGTGTTTCTCAAGATACAATAATTTTCCTGAAAAACTCAGTTATCTACTTGCTATCAGGAACTTAGAACAACTAAATGGTGTAATTTACAATTTGCATTCAGTCCTTGGGACAGCTGGGTAACTCGGCTTGGCCTTAAGTTGCATGAGTCAAAGGGAAATAATTCTCAGCTGTTTTTATGGTAAATAAAACACATTTCTGTTGTAACGTTAGATAAACCGGATTATAAAGCACTACATCCAATCTTGGAAATAAAAAACAGCTGCAGTTTGTGTCATAGTGACAGGGATTTTGCCTGCTTTTTCCCCACAGTCCTTCTATAAATCCTTAGAATCCACCGAATCCTTGGACTCATGAATCCGGCTGGTCTCACGGAGTCTCACGGATCTGCTAAATCCCACGGCCAAAAGTCAGTCTACACATGACTTCCGACTGTCCGACATACACCCAGAGGTCCAGGTTCTACTAACTTTAATAACTTTATTTCGGCTTCTCCCATTAGCGGATCATCCGCATGTTGGCACGTTTTTACGCTGGATGCCCTTCCTAACGCAACCCTCCCCATTTATCCAGGCTTGGGACCGGCACCAAGAGTGGCTGGGGTTGGTTCCCTGACCAGGGATCGAACCCGGGCCGCAGCGGTGAGAGCGCCACATCCTAACCAGTAGACCACCAGGGAACCTATTCTACTGACTTTACTGTTCTTCAAAATTGTATACATTTTTATTTGTAGAGCATTTTTAACATCGGACATTGTCCCAAATCAGCTTTACAGAGATTATAGAGTTTGTCTTAGTTTAGACATTTATTCCTAATGAGTGAGCCAGTGGCAAAGGAAAACTCCCTGAGATGGCATTAGGAAGAATCCTTAAGAGGAACCAGACTCAAAAAGGAAAAAATCAATCACCAAATGTCCATTTATTTTAGTTGTAGCATTGTTAAGTTGAACTATTAAGTGTAAAAAAAATGGCTTCTCTACATATAGAGATGAATTTGCGCAGGAAATAAACCAAAAAGAATCAATTTGATTCTGATTCTAGACTTTAAAACCTAAAAATGTAATTACTAAATACAGGGTTTTTACATGTCGGCCTCATTTGTATACGTAATACAGCGAGTTATATTTGGACTAGCGGGAAAAAAAAACATCACCACCACGGAAAGGGACTGGAGTTTCGATTTTTCTTTTATTTTAAACTTGACTCCATGGAAACCCTGTTAAAAAAAAAAAAAAAAAAAGCATGTTCTTGTATGTATTAAACACACACACACACCCACACACTGTTCAACCATTCCAATTTATTAATTAAAAAACCCCAAAACAATCTAAAATAAGCATAAACTTCTTATATTTATTATATTTATTATTGTAAAACACTTTCAAAATTGGAGAGGAAAGAAAGAAAAAAACAAAAAAAAACATGGCTTTTATTTTTCCAAAATACAGACACAGGACAGGTTCATTACAATACCACAGTGTTGCTCGTTGAAAACAATCTGACGGTTTATCAAAACTCTTCTGAACGGGAGAGATCCCACTGAACAGGATGAACAGAAAACAAGAAAAGAAAATAGTTAAATAAAGGTGGGGGGGGATATAAATTGGCCGTTCGACAAAAAAAAAAGACTATTCCTGGGCTTCGAGTCACATTTAATACTGGGTAGAATAAAAAAATTCTCAGTGTCAATACAATACAAAAGCCAGATTCGTTAGCCAAAATCATACTATTGCTTCAGAAAGACAACAGGAAGTTGTTACATGTAAACAAACACTACATTTTGGTCTCTGATATCTTCATTTCTTTTTTTTTATTGGGACTTCTGGGGTATACAACGTATTGCCAAAGTGTCAGGAGTGTAGAGTTTAATACTGATGACTTCCTTTAAAGCTCAGTACGTACAGGAAGGCAGTGAAAAGCCACCCCAAGTTTATTGTAGGACCCGTCAGCACCACACATACACACACACACACATTTAAAAAAAGCAAAGGGAGCATCCTTTGCATATATAACTGCCACCCTATTTGGATGGAAAGCTACTTGAGCTCAAAAGACAAATCCAAACAGCATCAAAGTTATCCCAGAAATCAGACTTATACATAACATAACTTCCATAGTATTGAGTTCATGGTACAAATGAGGCAAACAATTCAACCATACACACACACACACACACACACATACACATTTTTAAACACAGCTTCAGTGGAAAAATTAAAAGAACTGGAGTTTCTTTAAGGTGCAACACTTTTATTCGCCACCAGGGGGCAAGAGCGTTCTCGTCGTTCCGGACAGAAATATCTTTTACGTTTAGGACGCCTGTGAATGTCAAAGTGTCTCGAAGTCAAAGTGGACACGCGTCCGGGCCGAGCTGCAGACTGATGTGAGCCGGGTTTAGGTGCTCTACGTAGACGTCCTCCTGCAGGCTGCAGGCCGAGTGCCTGTTCTCCTTGGGGCTGTGGTTCGAGGCGGGGCTTGAGGCCCGGTTGGTCACGCCTAGCGCATTGCTGACCTGCTCGAAGGAGCGAGAGAATGCGGCACTGGCGGTGCGCGAGAGGCTCAGCGCACCCCCTTTGGGCACAGACTGGCTGGAGGTGAGCGTGAGGCGCTTGAGCGAGAGTAGCTCCAAGTTCTCGCTCATGGCCCGGCCGCAAGACTGCTTGCGCGAGACCTCGCCGTCTTTCTCCTTCTCTCGCTCCTTGTCCTTGCTGGATTTGCTGCCCGTCAGACGCCGCAGGCCCCTTCCGGCCGGTTTCCCGAGGCTCGGCGTGACGTTGGTGCTGCTCACCACGATGATCGGGGGGCTGCCCTCCTTCATGGCGGCCTGCGTACAGAAGCCCTCGTCCACCTCCGAGATCTCCATCAGCTCTTCCGGGGAACCCAGATCCACTGCGTCTGGAATGGACAGGAGGAGGAGCCAGTTATCCCTTGAAAGATTGACAGACTATGATCTTTAAGATTATACAAGCCACTACACCGCAAATAATCAGAAATCAGTCACGGTGAATGAGCAGCTGGTATATTCAAAGTACATGAAACCGTTAAACCGGAATAAACCATCGGAAATGGATCCCGGGAAGCGATTAGATCTGGTTGCAAGCAGTTGGAAGGAAGAAGAGCATTAGAAATGGCCATGCTTAGGGGTGCTGTAAAGAAACCAGTTTACAGGGGAGAAACTACAGACGAGTGTTAAACAACTTACCAAAAAAATACAAACTCATTGTCATGACTATACAGTGTGTGTTTCGGGAAGAAAATGACAGGACAGGAAAGATAAAGACATGGTAGACAAGGCAAAACAGGAAAAGACAGGGCAGGTAAAGACAGTAAAGGTCAGGAACAGAAAAAACGGTTAAGATACCGGATAGAAAAAAAGAGGACAGGAAGACACCAGACAGGAAAAGACCGGACAGGACTAAAAAAAAGTGGACAGGTAAAAACAACACAGGTTGGAAAAGGACAAGATAAGATAGGAAAAGACAAGACAGAACAGGGAAAGACAGGGGGGGAAGAGGACAGGAAAAATCAGGACTGGACTACAAAAGCCAAGAAAGGAAAGGGCAGGAAAGAAAAAGAGAAGAGCACCCCAGAGCACAGGACATTACTGCAGACAGAAGAGCTTGGTGTTTTAGACTGGTTAGAAGATCTGAAGCAGGTTTCTGGAGCCCGAACTCGAGTGTTTGCTTTAGACAGACTGCAGTCTAATCTCGAGCTGCCACTGGTTATTGCAGCCTGTTTACAGAGCACCTGTTTCCCATAGCAACCCAGCAGTCAAGCATTGCGGCGAAATTACTTTTCACGAGGCCGTGCTTTTTTTTTTTAGTTGCAGTAAAGAGAAAGGTGTAATTTTCGAACTCGTGAAGTCGTTAGTCGGCTTCGGGGAGTCCAACTGCGCGGAAACACTGGCGTCCGGTGTGAGATGTGATCAGAGAGAATGCAGAAGGCGGACATTGGAGGTGAGAGATGGGAAATGTTGAAGCAGATCACGGACGTGTTTGCAAAGGGTTAGGCAAAGATTTCAGCCTGAGGAAAAGGTCTTTAGAGGGAGACTAGCTGGCCTTGATACTCACAAGGAAATCGCACCATCATTTAAAAAGCAACAACAAATTTGACCTCTTTGGCTAAAAAATAAGAGAAAAGGCAAATTGTGTAAATGCATTTTAATTGCAGTTCACCTCTCAGGCAGCAGATGGCACAAATTACAATCTGCTGCTTTATGACTCAAAATTTCTCTAGGTGCTTAATACAACTGTGTTTTCATTTCCTTGTAGCATCTTCAGGCTCCTCCATCATGCCAAGATTAAGCAGGTGAAGTTTATAACCTGCCGACTTAAAACAAAGCTCCGCCCGCACAGTACCTCTGGGCCTAAAGGGAGAGGGGAGGGGTATCAGGTCACATTGTGTGTGGAGGGCCGAGGGGCTCTAGAACTGGAGCCTCCCTGCGGAGGGCGTCCCGTCCTCCACCTGCCTCCGCAGAGACTTCTGTCTCCTGACCTCTTGACCTCTAGGGTCCAGCCCCAGCTCAGTGGCGCCCCCCGGCGTCTCGCCTTCGGTCCTGCCACGAAGTGCCTCGCCATTAGCCACCCGATCGCCGCTCACCCCCGTAACATTAATGGTGGGGATGGGCCCGAGTGGAGTAGAGTCTGGAGTGTCTATACTGTTCTCTTGAGACTCTGAATGGGGTGACAGTGAGACACACACACACACACACACACACACACACACACACACACACACACACACACACATGTATGGACATAAGATGGCTGAAATGAAAATGAAGTTACACTTCGATTGACCTGACACAAACAATACACTTAAAGCCACAAGTAAAATATGACACTGGCAAATAGATGAGATTCAGGATTCCCAAAGCTCAGAGTAAAGAATCATGAAAACAAGTAATGGCGTGTTATACCTTGCTATGCCCTGTTATAACTCATCATACCCTAAAAATGCCCTGTTATAACCAGTTATGCCCTGTTACAATTTATCATGCCCTGTTATACCTTATTATGCCCAGGTATACCTTATTACCTGCTATAAATTTTTTTATATCATGATATGCATTGTTATGCCGTTATACCTTGTTATAAGTTATGCCTTTTAAAAACTCCACTGCATCTCTCCTAAACATCTCCATGCTTCTACCGTATGTCATCTGGTTTAACCGACTTTCCAATCTCCATCCTATCCACTTCCTGCTTCACCATCTCCACAACATCCAACCTTCTCTCTCTCACTCATTTTCCTCATTCATTAGCTGCTCAAAATACTCCCTCCATCTTCTCAACACACTCTCCTCACTAGTCACCACATTTCCATCTCCATCCTTTATTGCTCTAACTTACAGCACATCCTTCCCAGCTCGGTTCCTCTGCCTGGTCAATCGCTACAAATCCTTTTCTTCTTCCTTAGTGTCCAACTTCTCCTACAGCTCCTCATATGCCTTTTCCTTGGCTTTCGCCACATCCCTCTTCACCTGCTGCCGCATCTCCTTGTACTCCTGCCTACTTTTTACATCACTCTGTCGATCCCAATTCGGTTTCACCAAACTCTTTCCCCTTATGCTCTCCTGCACTTCTTCATTTCACCACCACATCTCTTTGTCTTTCTTTCTATTTCCAGATGTTACACCAAGTACCTTTCTAGCTGTCTCCCTCATCACTTCTGCAGTAGTTGCCCAATTATCCACCTTTCACCACCACTGAGCCCCTGTCTGACCTTTTCCCTGAATCTCACACTACACTCTTCCTCCTTCAGTTTCCACCATCTTATTCTTCTTTCTGTCCTCACTTCTCCTCCTCTTCTTCTTCACCTCCAAAGCAATCCTACAGACCACCATCCGATGCTGTCTAGCTACACTGTCCCCCGCCAACACCTTACAGTCTCCAATCTCCTGCAGGTTGCATCTGCTGCATAGAACATAATCCACCTGTGTGCACCTTCCTCCACTCTTATACGTCACCCTATGATCCTCCTCCTTCTTAAAATAAGTGTTCACCACTGCCATTTTCATCCTTTTAGCAAAATCTACCACTATCTGCCCTTCCACATTCCTCTCCTTAAGACCATACCTACCATCACCTCCTCATCACCTCCATGTTCATTTAAGTCTGCCCGAATCACCAATCGTTCATTCCTATGTACACCTTCTACCACTTCATCTCAACTCACTCCAGAATTGTTCCTTCTCCTCCATCTCACAGCCCACGTGTGAAGCATAAGCACTGATGACATTTATTATCACTTCTTCAACTTCCATCTTCATGTTCATCACTCTATCAAAAACTCTCTTCACCTCCACTACACTCTTACTGTACTCTTCCTTCAGAATCACCCCTACACCATTTCTCTTTCCATCCACACGATAATAGAACAGTTTAAATCCACCTCCAATGTTCCTGGTCTTACTCCCTTTCCACTTGGTCTCCTGAACACACAACATATCTACCTTTCTCCTCTCCATCATATCAGCTACCTGTCTTCCTTTACCAGTCATAATACCAACATTGAATTCTCCTCCTTCGGCCAAAAGTAGCCCAATTTCCACCAGTACCCTGTAGGCTAACGAAACCTTGACCGATCCAGTATGAAATTCTGATTCGTCATCCGCACATTTGATTTGGCACATGTTTTACGCTGGAAGCCCTTCATAACGCAACCACTTTTTAACCAGTCATAACCCTCCCCAAACTGGGCTTTGGACCGGGTGCACTGGCTTGTGCAACCCTAATGGCTGGGTTCCATTATACATTGTTACACCCTGTTATATATACTCTGGTTTAGCTGTTTATTCTCTGTGTTGTAAACATATGCAGTGAGGCAGGTTCAGCCTAACAGTGCTCGCCGGTCTGAAACCCACACGCATAACTCTCTCACACACACACAAACACACACACACTTTCTTGCTCACACACACACGCACTCAACTTGAGTTACACTGGAAGCTTTTCAGTTAAAGATCCTAGTTTGAAGTAAAGGAGCAGAGCGCCGTGTGAGATGTGATGTGATGTATAATTGGAGCTTTTTGTGGCACAGGCTTGCAGAGACTGCTTTACAGAAACATAAAGCTGTAATTACTTCAGTGCTTTGTTGCAGATGTGAGGAGGACAAGCTCTAATAGCAGTCGGATCACACCGGATCCCATTTCCACACAACTCCATCTGCAGCCTGCTCTCAGCCAGGAAGCCTCGCTAACTCATCGTGGACGTTATAATAAAGATGACATGCGATAAAAATGAGATACGAGCGCACCAATGAGGTATCGGTGATATGAAATGATTTTCGAGACATGACAGACAGCATGGGATGGAAGTGACTGACTGTCTAATCGTGTTCAAGGTCTCGGGTGCGATGGATAGAAGATACAGAACTTCTGTTCCTCCTGCGTGTGTAAAAAGCGTTAAAAGAGTACAATGATTGTTACAGCAGTACAGCGTGGATGTGGACGACTCCTGATCCTCACCGTGCCGTTTCCATCGGTGACCGCGGATGGAGAGACTGGTTACGGCGTTTCTGGAGATCCGTGAGGACGTAGGTGTGATCTCGACCTGGATGGACCGCGTGCCTTCTTTATTGGATTTCAGAGCAGCGCCACGGAGGGACGACTTAATGGCGTTCCCCACCTTTTAAACAGTCAAAGTATTAGCTCATGCGTAAGAACTTACCCAATTACCAGTTAGGGATGGACAAATCACCTGGGACAAGCTGTTTGGTTATTTTACTTTCAACAGGACACGTTTGTTTTCGATGCGATTCGCTCCTCGATGAATAGCCGAGGATAGGATTTTACAAAGATGCATATGAAGCAGCTATGTTGCGAAATATGATTCGCCTTATTACGATGTTGCATGAGCAGATTTCAATTTGATTCAATGCAATACGATGCAAAAGAAAAAAAAAAACCTTCTAAAGAAATAAAACCAGATATTATTTTCCTGTTGTGTCTCCAGGAAGACGCAGCTCTGCCATGTTAATCTGTATTCTATGTGACTCTCAGGACACGATTTGGTCTCCGTAGTGTCACGATGTGTCAGTGGTGCTGAGAGAACGTGCTCGAGAAACGGTTTAACGAGTAGAAATCTATTTAAAATATCGATCAAAGGATTGGTCACTTTTTAAATAATAAAAATATAGTGCATCTACTAATAATTAATTAAATTTTTTTTTCATTATTTTTATCATTGCATCTCATCGTTTACTTTTATGCTGATTGTTACATTGCAACTTCATAATTCCTGGACAGCACAATGGAGGGTGATTTGTCCAACCCTACCTTAATTGTTCAGTACAGATGGGAAAAGCATGCAAGTAATCAGCAGATATTTGTTGCAGATCTTTAAAATGCCTTCATAATAAAGCCCACCAGCAAGACTTCTGGGTAAAGTTCCAACTGAGCTCGATAGAGAACGTCATCGAGAGCTTTGGCGCCCAAATCCGGCTCTCCGTTACACCTAGAAAACAGCAGAAGAACACAAAGGAAAGAATTATAAAAATGCATGTGAGGCTGAATCTTACAGGATCTCGACTTCTCAGTGCTGAAACTACAGAATACCCCTGTTCCTTGAGTCGGTGCCAGAAACCCAAAAACAGAAGCCTGAAATGAAGAACCAGGCCCGGTCTAGTCTGTGCCAGTCCTGCACATCCCTAACACATGTCCATTAACACAGTGACTGATCTCTATAATCAGATGTTTCTAACAGCAGCTCAGACAGGAGTTTCGGTGGGCAAATCGCAGGCTTTATATTACTACATTCATTCTAATACATCCTTGTTTCCATAGTAACAGCGGGTATATAGAGTCGTATTGTGGACTTTTCACGTGTTATCCAAAAATAAAATAGATACTCATTCGTTTTTTTCCTGTAAGGAGACATCTTTTTAACATTCACAGGAGGACATTGTTTTACTTCTTTCTTTTACATCTCAGCATTATGATCTACCACTCTGACTTTGATCGAAAGGTGCAGGCTTTTTGTTGGTACCTAGAATAGTGAAGGAGCCAATAGGGAGCAGAGTTTTCATTTTCAAAGCCCCAAAGTTATGGAACAACCTTCCAACTAGTGTTTAGGTCTCAGATACAGTCTGGATTGCAGTCTCGCATATTTACTCCGATTTAATGAGGGTGGAGTACCTGGTCATACCATACTGCCCCTGCTTGCTCTCTTGACCATACTGTACAGTGTCCTTCACCATGACATGACAATTAACATACCCAATAATCTCTCTCACTCTCTCTTTTTCTCTTTCTTTCTTTCTTTCTTTTACTAATTCTGTCCCTTGGACCTGGCTGATCCATCCTGACACTCTACTTCTGGAGGAAATTATCTTCAATTACAATAGTGCTTATTGTGAAGGCTCTCAGGAAGCGTTTCCCTTCGCCATCGGCACCACTGTCTCGATTATTAGATATATAGAATAATATATGAATTCAAAAATTGCTGAACGTGTAAAAATGAAAATAGAGAAAAACAGAAGAATGACTCACAGAGCGAAGTGAATGCCTGTGATCAGCTGCACCACGAACTCTGGAGTCACCATCATCCTGCTGTTAATGCCTTTATACCTTCGAAACTGCTGTCTCGGGTAGCCACAGATACACACCCTGCAGAGACGACGAAAATCAGAAGAGAAAATAGACTACAGCTGTAATATTACAATAAAATCACGAGGTGAAAACAAATAACATCGGTGGGGAACCTGAGATTGTGCTTGGGTTTAAGTAGTATGGTGTGTTTTCATTAGCACCCTGGAGCAGATTATATGGGCTTCTTGTAAAATTGGTTCATTTGTCTTCACTGTGCCTTACGCTAGCTCTCTCTGTTACTCATTTTACTAGATCTACACAGGAGTTTCAGCAAATCTACCACAGCCTGAGGTTCTCTGCTGTGAAAGATATGGTTTTACAATAAAAAGATGGATTTGCATTTGGAATGAGTGGCCCATTTGTGCTACAGCACAATGCCTTTCATTTATTTTCAAATAAAAAAATTATTGTGAATTTATTATTAATACAGTGAATAATATCCCATCATCCAAACAAAAATGTACACCCCCTTATCTGTTTCAATTAGAGGCTGATCGGTTTTGCCATTTAATTGGCACCGATAGTTGATTGCTGGAACTAATCAGCGAAATTCCATACTGTTAGTTTTTCAGGGTTTATGTTATACAGTACGAGAGCGGCCTCTAGAGGCAAACCACTGACACAATAAGCTGTTTTTTTTTTTTTACTTTGCATGAGTTTTTGAGTTTAAATGCATGTCTTCTTTTTTTCTCAACATTTATTAATATAATTAAATATATTAATATTTATTTCATTTATCGATTCTTTTTGATGCAGTATTGTTTTATTCTTATAAAGTTTTTGTAATAAACTTATCCAGAAAGTATTCACATTACTTCACACATTCATTTTTTCCACATTATGTTACAGACTAGTTCCAAAAATAGTTTTAAAAATTAGCCCATAATGACAACATGAAATAAGTTAGTTTAAAATCTTTGCAAATTAAAAAAAAAAATGTAAATAAAGTATAATCACATGAACATAAGTATCAAAATTGAGCTCGGGTGCATCCTGTTTCCACTGATCATCCTGTTTCTACATTTTGATTGAAGTCCACCTGTGCTAAATTCTGTTGACTGGACATGATTTGGAAAGACACACACCTGCCTATATGAGGTCCCACAGTAAACAGTGCATGTCAAAGCACAGAGCTTCAAGACCAAGCCATGAAGTCCAAGGAATTATCTGTAGACCTCAGAGACTGATCTGTATGGCAGAGTGGCCAGACGGAAGCCACCCCTTATTAAAAACGCACATGACAGCCCACCTGAAGTTTGCCAAAAGGCACCTGAAGGACTCTCAAAAACAAAAATCTTAAAGTCTTCGGCCTGATTGCCAAATGTCACGTCTGGATTAAACCAGGCACTGCTCATCACCTGGCCAATAACAATTTTTCAGCGGCAGGAAGCGGGAGACTTATCAGGAGCGATGGAAAGCAATGTCCAGAAACATCCTTGATGAAAACCTGCTCCAGAGCGCTCTGGACCTCAGACTAGGGCAAGATAAAGTAGTGGCTACGGGACGACTCTGTGAAAGTCCCTGAGTGGCCCAGCCAGAGCTCAGACTTGAACCTGATTGAACATTTCTGTAGAGACCTGAAAAATGGCTGTGCACTGACACGCCCCATCCAACCTGATGGAGCTTAAAAGTTTCTGCGAAGAAAAATGGGAGAAACTTCCTAAAAATAATTGTGCATCATACAGAAAAAGACTTGGGTCTGTAATTGCTCCTTTGGCACCATCAACAAATTTATTTGGTTTTTTATTTGTAATAGATTTGCAAAGATTTTCAAAACAAAGCTCTTCCACATTGTCATTATGGGGTATTGTTTGCAAAATAATTGTTTTCAGCCATTTTGGAATAAGGCTGTAACATAAAAATGTGGAAAAACTGAAGCGCTGTGAATACTTTCTGGATGTACAATGTACATGGAGCGCTCAACCTTACAGCAACTGTTTCAGTGAAATAAGTCTAATTCTAGATCAGCAGATCTCTACTGAGCTTACTGAGAACAGAATCATTTGCAATGTGCACGGCTGCCCACGCTTTCCGTTTGACCCTCACGGCATATTTCCACACAAGCTACATGCTCGAAAACCCTGTCACGTGTCCTAACATGACCCTCTAACAGAGTGAGACCTTTGTCCGGCTGTGTGTGGCTCCTGAGAGGAGGAGGAGGAGGAGGAGTGTGAGGTGATTTCTTCTCGTAGATCTGCTCGCTCAGGACTCTGTGTGCTCGTCACTAAACTGTGTGATGCTAATGAAGCATGTGTGATGAGGGAGGGAAAAAAGAAAAAAAAGAAAACTATTGGCAGGCCTCAGACAGGCTCACGGGACCTGGAGGGAGCTTGGAGTCGTTCCCAGGTCTAAGAGGATCAGATGGAAGCGGATAAAGACAGAGGATTTCTCGGCGGTGGTACTTGCGAAAAGATTCTGGTGTTGGACATCTCTCGATCGGCTTTCGCAACCCTGTGGAGACTGGGACGTCGCAACGCTCGGTCGTGAGGAGTTAATCCTTCTGTTATTTATCGCTTCATTTACGTAACTATACATGAATTATGAACGTGACACTCTCAATCACAGACTGGATCACAGACCTGTGATGTAAACGCACCTCACTCCTGAGCTTATACTCAGGTTATTATGAGATTATTTTGAAAATATGGTAAATAGAGACATGGCCTAGGCTACATAAGAGTCTTAAAGAATGGTGATCAGTATGAGGGTAATATACTGTAATTTGTTACATAATTTAACAATTTACAGTACATAATTTAGCAAAATGAAGCTATTTACAGTACCATAACGTATATACTTTTTACAGTATATTTATATCTGGCAGCGGTGGATGGGCTTTGTTTAAGGTTCCAGCAATGGCAATAAAACAGAAAGAGACAAGAGATAAAATTGGGATTGAAACACCAAAAACCTCGGATAAAAAAAAAATCTGTGTCTGCTTGTGCGATTAGAACATGTGTAATTTTAAAGAAACAGCTCAGCGATGATGAGTGTTGTGGAAATGAGCAGCAAAGGCTCTTCGTGAGGGCAACTCGAAAACAGCCGCGATATGCTCTGGTGTGGGAGCTGTTCAACGCCACCTGGGCACTTTTTTTTATTTAAGCTGAACCCGATTCTTCAAAATGAGCAATCAATAGATAGATAGGATAGATAGGATAGATAGGATAGATAGATAGATAGATAGATAGATAGATAGATAGATAGATAGATAGATAGATAGAAAAGCAGATGGACGAACGGTAAGACAGACAGACAGACAGACAGACAGACAGACAGACAGACAGACAAGCAGATGGACGAACGGTGAACCAGACAGACAGACAGACAGACAGACAGATAAAAAAGCAGATGGACGAACGGTGAGACAGACAGACAGACAGATAGATACAACTTTTTTGTCATTGCATTGTACAGGTACACAGCAACGAAATGCAGTTTTGGCATCTACCAGAAGTGCAAAATGTAGCAGTTGTGCTACAAAAGGACACAATCATGGCGTCCCAACTGGTAATGACGCCCAAAATTCCCCCTTTGTGCAGCACTCGCACTCTCCCCATCCTTATAAAAGGTTTTACAGTTAACGGTCGTTGTACACCAGTCGACTGCTCCGTTATATATCTAACGACAAGGGACTCAAAACCGGCTCGCACTGGTTCCGAACAATCGCCAACTTCCTGGGGTCCTGGGGAACTCCTAGTTCCAAAATTTCCTGTTTTCCTGCACCACCCTTTATATATCACTTAATAACAACGGCTATAGAACTTATAAAGAATAAAAGGTACATGCACTTTCACAAAAAAAAAACTGTAAATAGAAAAAAAACAGCTCAGCACACATTTCTGAGATTGCACATTGTGTGTGTGTGTGTGTGTGTGTGTGTGTGTGTGTGTGTGTGTGTGTGTGTCTCTACCCTGGAGCTGACCCGACACAAAGACGGTATATCACTTAATAACAACGGCTATAGAACTTATAAAGAATAAAATGTACATGCACTTTCACAAAAAAAACTGTTTATAGAAAAGAAACAGCTCAGCACACATTTCTGAGATTGCACATTGTGTGTGTATGTGTGTGTGTGTGTGTGTGTGTGTGACTCTAACCTGGAGCTGAGCCGACACAAAGACTGGAGGGAATAACAGTTCATGTAGTTTAAAGCAGCGTTGTAGCAAAGCAGAAGGAACGTCAGCACTTCAAACCTGAGATGGGAAGCATCATTATCATCATCATCTTCATCATCATCATCATCATCAAAAATCAATCTTTAAAACAATAAAAAAAAATTCCCCATCGTGTTTTCAGTGTTTTATATACAGTGAACAGTCTAGCTGCAGCAGGGTCATCATTTAGACCGAATAAAAACCTCAGCATCTTATTATTGATAATAAATTTGATCCGGTGTGTTATGCACAATGGCTGAATTTTTTCATTTAAAAAAATAACATTGGCTCTACATCCCTGTAGGACCTGCTGTAAATGAAGAACATTTGGCCCTTCTTGTTTGGGGTCTCACAGCGAATCACCAGCCTCTATAACACCATGTCCTCTACATCTGCCTCTTTCAAACCAACCATCTGCAGGTTTTTCCTTACCACATCCATGGCCTTCGTCATTTCCACCTGCCTGGCGGCTTCATCCTCAGCATTCTTCTACCGATATTCCCCAAGACTTCAATCCTCCCTCACCCTGTGTCCAAAACATCCTACATGTGCGTTCCTTCTGATGAACTGATTTCTAATCCTGTCCATCCCCGTCCCTCCGGGATGAGCAGGATATACCGATCATTATCTTCTACAGCGCCCATAGTAACTATATTGGGTAAGTTGTAGCTCAGTGATTGAGGCTACAAGTTATTGAGACTTTTTAAGACCTCTTTAAGGCCATTAAGAATGAAGTTTAAGACCCCTGTAAAATATTTTGTTAGTGACTGGCGGCCCTTAACCAAGCCTTAAATTAATTTGTTTCAAGCCAAGTATCGCTAAACTTGCACTTGCCCTGATAGCTAAAAATTAAAATCCGTTTTACGCCAGTGGTCCAATCCAAGAGAACGGCGCCAGTAAAGAAAGCTGATTGGCTGTTGCGTGTTGGTCTCGTTTGTAGTCGGAATACAGCGAATCATTTTAGAACTAGCGAAAGAAAGAACTAAAATGATCTTTCTGAAAATGGCAAACTTTCCTTTAGTCTGGCGTTTGAGGTAAATGAGTACAGACAGTTGATCTTTGCCGATCACGTAAACAAGACAACCAGAACATTTGTTCTGACAGTCCCGGTTGCAGCAACACACACACACACACACACACACACACACGTGCACATGAACGATCTTCGCCGAGGTCTGAATAATAGATAGAGCAAATGAATGCACTGAATGTTTGATGAGCAGCTCCACCTGTTCTGTGCTGTGAACGTCTCTCTCTGGAGGTGCGGTCCACTGTAAACAACTCGACTAAGCCCGTGATTAGCTAGCGCTCCTTCGGTTAGAGCCAAGGATCCAATAGTGGAAGGCTGCGAGAAAAAAATGGAACACGTCAGTTGAAACAAGTCTGGGTTTTATAAGACAGAGATAAAGAAGTAAAAGCTCTGAATGTACCTCATGGTACACGGACGGTTTGGATAAGGAGGGGACGGTGAAGGATAACACTTTGCTTTGGCCATCTTTATCAACTATTTCCTGCAATAGAACGAGACATTATAATCACAGAGGGAAAACACAAACCTAAAAGGCAAGCGAATGAATCTCAGGAAGATTATAAACTTGTATACATAGGAATCAATTCTTTTCTGATGGTGCAGGTTCAGCCCTGACTGTTATAAATCTATGAAACTGTATATACATGTACATATATATACACACACACACACACACACACACACACACACACACACACACACACACACACACACACACATATAACATTATGACCAACTGCTTCCAACTGCTGTGGAAAAAAAAGTCATGACCAATCGAGTATTAACAGCATGAAGTTCATCAGCAATGTGAGCTACAGGAGCTCGTCTGTTGGATCGGACCACCTTCGCTCCCCACATGCATGAATGAGCCTCAGGCGACCACGACCCTGTCGCTGATACCACATGCTGTTTATTTTTACACGTGAGACTGCACGCTGCACAGAGAGCCCCATGTTATTTTTTTATTATTTATCATTGGTCAATTAGATAATTATGTTTATTATAAAATTTAAAAAATATCGGTTGATTATTAGGTTATCGGCAAGTACGATCCAACCCAGCCATCGTTATCGGTAAAATCCACTATCAGTCGACCTTTACTGATGACCCATAGAAGATAAACGGGTAGGAGAAACAACTAGAAGACCAGAATCAGAGGAACAAAGATGCAGGATTCCAAAACCTGGAGAAATATGCTCAGCAGACCTGGATTCCTCGCAGCTGATTTTTGAAAAAACTTTGTTTAAAGCAGAGTTTGAATCCTCGACAAGCAAAGATGAACATACATGTAACTAGCACTATGTCGTTTGCTAGTTGCATGCGCTTTCAGACCAGAAAATAACTTGCTGTTGGAAATGAAAATGTTTAGATTTCCGAAAAACAAAACCTCGAAGATATCTACTGTTACCTGAAACCAACGACACTTGTCATGAATTAGAATTGAACATGAATCAAATAAAGAAACTTTAGCCAGCACTGAATTGCATATGCATCTTCTTGTTTATTCGTGACCACACGCAGGGCTCAGGTGTCACAGATGAAGCATTCAAACACAAACTGTTCCGCCACAACAACGATCGCAGCAACATGACTGTGGTTAGATACGGTGAATTGGGCAAACTGTACAAAAAGTACAAAATAACAACATATGCAATAAGTTCAATTAACAATAAATTAAATAGAATTCAGTTAGCAATGTGATTTATTATTAGCATAGACATACACACTTAGCTGTCCACGCAAGTGCAACTAATATCCTCCCTGTTCACCTTAGCAACAAAGTAAGCAGAGAACTTTTTTTTTTTAACATTGACTTCATTGAACTTCACCAAACACAAGATAAACATCGTCTACATTGCATGACCAAATGTTTCCAACTTTTCCGCTAAGGACGTAATTGAAACCAGATAATGATACACGTCTGGATACGAAAGAAGTAAAGGTTTAACGTTCTGACTGAAAAGCTGTCGCCCTCAATGCCTGATTTAACTCTTGAAGAACTGCTGGTCATCCCAGGTCAAGATCTCAGAATATTTCTTCATGACTCTCTGCTCTCCCCTTCAGCCACGGTTTATAACCTTGGGGTGGCCATGGAAGGACAATGTCCTTCTCCTCACATGTTGCTAATGTGGCTCATTCTTGTCCATTTCTTCTCCACAACATCCGAAAGATTTGACCATTTCTGTCCACACAGGCTGCCCAGGTGCTTGTTCAGTCTCTTGTCATTTCGAGACTGGACGACTGCAGCTCTCTTCTTAGCATGTCTTCCCCTGAACGCTATTCTTCCACTGCAAATGATACCAAAAAAAAAAAACCCAGAACGAACTCAAATCAAACTAGTGAGAAGCGTGATACCATTTTGTTTTTCGATGAGCTTCAGGGAGGCTTTCTGGAGCTCTGATGAAATTGCTAATGTTTTACAGCCCCGATACAATGCATCTTTGTATGTGAATGAACAGAATCCTGCTGAGGAAAATCTCCCCTCAAGCACACAGAGTAAGCATTATGGTCAGGCAGCATAAAAACCCGGAGGGCAACGTTTCCGGGGCGGAGAAAAAAAAAAAATAAAATAAAATTGCCGCTTTCATTTGCCTCTGTGTGCGCATGTGTTTAAGAGATAGTATCTCAAATTTTTGGCAAGCAGATAAAATGTGTGAGAGAATGAAAGGCTAAACGGAGTGGCGTTATCGCACTATAACGAATCCGCGGCTGACCCCCAGGTTATTTCAGGACACGGGTGCGACGAAGGGTCAATAACTTCAGGATGATTAAAACGCCTCCTGACTCTGTGGATGGCGGCTGATTGGCAGTTGACCTACTCGGTTATTCGGCGTGCCGGGGAGATGAGAATTAGCAGGGGAGCGAGTTGAAAAGGCTCCAGACAGGGACACAGAGATCCCCCTCCTGGGTTTCCCCTTCCAACTAATGCATGTGGTCTATAAAATACTTAAATCCCTTAATCTAATCAGCTACACTACTCATAACTGCATATCACATTTACTGCATTTCGTTGCCTTGTACATGTGTAATGACAATAAAGTTGAATCTAATCTAATCTAATCTAATCTAATATCTGGACGCTTGACGTCGAGTTACACAGCAGTACTGCTGACGTATCGTACAGATGCCACGATACGATACGCTGCGATTTTGTGAGCAGCAGAGATATCTCTTGTTTAAGGATATCATTTAAGGATTTAAGCTGTCATTAAGAAGACGCCACCAAGAAAAGACACTCTTGCAAGCGCAGTCCTCTCAAACTTTGCGTATATGGACGCTCTCGAGCGAGTTACGATCCGAACGACAGTTCGTAGCAGGAATTCCTTCGTAAGTTGTTACTGTGTTCGTTATTGACTATGCATATCGCCTAATGATGTAAGAGCTATAAATATTATTGAATAAACAATAAAATATACTTGAACAAATAGAAATAATTAAAAAACTGTACACAATACTTTGTACTAAGTAAAAAAAAAAGACAAATTTATTGAAGAAAATGTATTCGCCCTAGTCCAGTGCGCATCATGTAGCTAGCGGTGTGTCTCTCCGCCAATGCGAATTTTTCCGACTCCGAACTATTTTCACTTAGGATTTAATACCCAAATTATGCACAGCCATGCTCAGTACCAAACCATCACTATTCAAATGTACTTAAGAATTGCGTGTGTGTGTGTGTGTGTGTGTGTGTCTTGGGTACTTCTGATTATCATTTTTTTTCAAAACAGTGAGTAGTGCAATATTTCACCTGAATCTACACTCAAAATCGTGAGATAACATGCAAAGGCCAAAAAATATACTTGGATACGATGCAATAAATGAATAAATAAATAATGTGAATTGTATTTATACAGGCTACGGTTTTTATTTTGTGCATACGAAGGCTCAGCGTTCTATTTATTAACTTTTCTACTATCGACTATCGGTTTCTCCCAATAAGTTAAAACACAGCCTATTATGATAATAATGTTAATTAAAATGTGAAAAGAAAGAAGCTTTTAATAAATATTTTTAACATGCTTGAATAAATCCAATCCCCACTGTGACCCATTGAAGTTTCACTTTCCATGACCCGTGACTGACACAGGACCGTCTTGGAGGCAGGTATTTAAATATTTCAGTTCAATTGAATCAATGTGATTTCTATCGCACTTTTTACAATGGACATTGTCTCATATCAGCTTTACAGAATGTAAGAATAGAAAATTTAAAAAATCGGAACAATAAGTGAATTATGTGTATTTATCCCTGAGCAAGCCTGTGGCCAAAAAAAAAAAAAAAATGATGTTTAAAAAAACCAAAAGAAAACCAAGCCTCATTTTTTTCAAAACAGTGAGTAGTGCAATATTTCACCTGAATCTACACTCAAAATCGTGAGATAACATGCAAAGGCCAAAAAATATACTTGGATACGATGCAATAAATGAATAAATAAATAATGTGAATTGTATTTATACAGGCTACGGTTTTTATTTTGTGCATACGAAGGCTCAGCGTTCTATTTATGAACTTTTCTCTTTGATGACTATTAGTATTTCTACTAGTAGAAAGCCTGGTTAATGTGATCTGTAGCCATAACTACTTGTTCAGTTCTTCCATTATACTTTCCTATGAGCATAACCGAATGCAAGTTAAAAAAAATTAAATTAAAAAAGGCATTAAATAATTTGCTTTCAAAATAATTCACAGAATAATGAGCATGGGTGTTATAAAACAAGGACCGTGCCATTTTGGTTATATAGGGGTGCTCAATGTCTGATTTTACATCGGACTATCGGTTTCTCCCAATAAGTTAAAACACAGCCTATTATGATGATAATGTTAATAAAAATGTGAAAAGAAAGAAGCTTTTAATAAATATTTTTAACATGCTTGAATAAATCCAATCCCCACTGTGACCCATTGAAGTTTCACTTTCCATGACCCGTGACTGACACAGGACCGTCTTGGAGGCTGGTATTTAAATATTACAGTTCAATTGAATCAATGTGATTTCTATCGCACTTTTTTACAAGCCTGTGGCCAAAAAAAAAAAAAAAAAAAAATGATGATTGAAGAAACCATAAGAGAAACCAGACTCAAAAGGGATGAAAAAAAAAAAAAAATGATGATTGAAGAAACCATAAGAGAAACCAGACTCAAAAGGAATGAAACCAAGAGTGTGATTATAAATATATAAATATTAAACAATGTCTGGGAGATTCTGTTAATGTATATCAGTAAATATTTCTTCTGCACTTATCCTATTTCTTTTAGGTTTAATGATCCAAAATGTTATTATACATCACACACACACACACACACACACACACACACACACACACACACACACACACACACACACACAATTCAGTCTTGGACAGTTCTGATTTGTCAGGGACACCACCACTAGCCGGTAATAATCTCTATAAGCATGCTATATAGCCATACATTTGAGGAAAAAAAACCCTTATAGGCCCCTTACGAAGAGCTCATAAGTCGTGTATCGTCTTTACTGACCAGGTTGTAGATGCCGAGCAGAAGAGCCTCGATGCATCCGCTGTGTTGCGGGTTCCGGCTGGAGCTCACTGACAGGTAACTCCACACCAGCTCAGGGAGGAACTGTAGCGTGAAGCGCTGAAGGCGAGCTTCTCCGCTCCGGTAGAACTCAAACAGCTGATGACATACCGGCTCCAAGAGCTGAGGCACAGAGAGAGTAGCGCTATATTTGTGAAGCGAAGTGCGTTTTCCCTCACACGACAAATAGACACGACAATAGACAAAAGATGAAACAAGCACTCGAGGAGTCTTACATCGCTGTAGTTCTCACGGATTACTTTATAAAGTGCAGGGACCAGCGAGACCTTTTCCTTCAGAGATGCAGCGTAGCTGGAGATGGCTGCCTCGGGAAACGTCTGCGACACACGCACATAAAGAGACATCTCAATTAGCAAAGCATTTACACAATCAGCGAAGAGAAACAGTGAGAGAAAAATGTACACATATATACTTTTTTTTTTATAAATATGAGACAGGATGCAACTCAAGGCTATAGGTAGTCACCTGGGAGTTAAAGGAAGGCTATATATGAATGACATTTATCTTCAGTCCTATTTTACTTCCTGTCCATGTACACAAAGCTCCGCCCCCAAGATCTTAGGTAATATAGTATAGTACAGTATAGGCTAGTCAGAGGTGGGACGTAAAGTACAAATACTTTGTTACTGTACTTAAGTAGTTTTTCCTGGTATCGGTACTTCACTTTATTTTTTAGGCAACTGTTTACTTTTACTTATTAAAATTTGTAAATCTGTAATTTCTACTTCTTACATTTTTAAAACAGGCTAATCTATTTGTTGAAATGTCAATATTTTTATTTTCACTGCGCCCTGTTTTCAACCCATCAACCGGTTTTCTTTCATTGTGCGGCTTTTTCCACCTACCACTGGTGTATCATTTCCTGGCTTCACGCACCACAGACGTAGATTTGTTTATAATCTAACAATGAGCAGGCAGAAGGCAACAAGAAGTCTGGGGTTAATGTGGTTGAGAAAATGTCAACATGACTAAAAAAAAGTGAAATTCCTGATCACATGATGATCCATCTTTTCTCTGCTTGTATACTTTATGGTGGATGCTCAGCCTGGATACATTTATTAGGTAACAAAAGTCGAAATTAGTTTTTTATTGATTTGAATAAGTTTATTAACATGCGATTGATTTCTGTTTGACCATTTTTTATGAAAGGTATAAATAAATAAATAAATAAATAAATATAAAAGAGGCCAAATTAAAACCTTTAGCACAACACACGTTTATTCACGACCTCCTTTCTTTACAAAATAAATAAATAAACTTCACAGAAAAATTATATTTAATACGCAAACCTTTATATTAAAGATGCGCCAAGTCACAAATCAGCACCAATTAACCCTCTGGGGTCGTCAAACGCACCGGCACGTTTTGGGGAATCTTTCCCCTCATACTTACGTCTTTTTTGATCGTACAGATAAGAGCAATACAACATTCGACTCTATAAAGGGTCTACTTTTATTTGTACACTCTCATAACAACAACAAAACGCTGTGCTTTAGTAAAACTATTTGTAAAAAAAAAAAAAAAAGGGGGGGGGGGGGGGGGGGGGGTGCTCTCTGCCGTCTCTGTCATCTCTCTTCACAGACATAAATAAAACAAGCTGAATCTCAGTAAATATTTGCCTCACAGTCATAATAAATATAAGAATAGAATAGTTAAGAATAGTTTTAAGTAAACCAATTTACATCAAAACAAATATTCTCTGATTATCATGAAAGTTTGAAGAGGGACAGTTTCTCCGGTATCACCTCATTTACCGTCCGTGTGGAAACATAGCAAAAGGTTTCGTTTGGTGTCCTGATAATTTACTTGAAACATTTACAAGATTATTTTGTCTACGTGAGTTTGGTTTCACTAATAAAAAAAAAACATACATTTGCATAAAGCATCAATATTTGTCCATGTTTATTAGAGTATTAAAAACGTAAAAAATGTTAATTCAAGGTACATTTAAAACAGATAATGTACGATTGATTTGCGATTAATCGCGAGTTAACTCATGACAATCATGTGATTAATTGATATTAAATATTTGAATCGACGGACTGCCCTATTACTATGACGTGAGGTCAAGTTACCAGCGTGACAAGTAAAAAGTAGTCATGATCACTACCTTTTTTTTTTTTTTTTTAAAGTACATGTCAGAGCTCAAGTTTCTTTACTTTAACTTAATTAAAAAAAAGTGTATTCAGTACTTCAACTGTATCTGTACTTCTACTGAAGTGAAGGATGTGTGTACTTTTTCCACCTCTGATTATAGTATAGTGTCCACAACATACAGTAACTGGCAGGAGGCCCATTTAATTATAAGCATGGGTTCCTGCCTGAAAGTCGGATTTCCAGGGTTACTGTCTAAGAGTACTGGAAATCCGACTTTCTAATAGAAAGGTGTCCGAATACCATGGGACCAACACGATGAACTGGGTATTCGGACACCTTTCTATTAGAATCAGTATTAACTTCAGCAGTTTGAGCTACAGGAGCTCGTCTGTTGGATCGGACCACACGGACCAGCCTTCGCTCCCCACGTGCATCAATGAGCCTCGGCTGCCCACGACCCTGTCGCCGGTTCACCGCTTTTGATAGATACTGACCACTGCAGACGGGGAAGATCCCACAAGAGCTGCAGTTTTGGAGATGCTCTAACCCAGTCGTCTAGACGTCACAATTTGTCAAGCTTGCCCATTTTTCCTGCTTCCAACACGTCAACTTTGAGGATTAAAATCACTTGCTACCCAAAAGATAACACCCACTAACAGGTGCCATGATGAAGAGATCCTCAGTGTTGTTCACTTCACTGCTAATAATGTTATCATAATATATTTTTATATGACAATTATTAATTTCATTACATAACTGCATTAAATAATGCATAGAATTGGCAAAATAACCAAAGGTCATTTAAAAAAGAATTCATAAAAATGTCAATAATAAAAGTCTTTTATTCTTGTTTATTATTTGGTGGTGGGCAGAGACCACAGATGTTATACATCCCCTAAGATTATGTGTAAAACTAAATAAGCAGATAAAAGCCATGGCACCATTGCATGTCCCTCCTAACACAGGTTTAAGCACCACAGCAGGATTAACTGGTTCTCTTATGGACATGAGACTATAGGACGGTTTGTTAATACTAATCCCTTGTATGCGGTAGACACTGGAGGGTGTGTGTAACGAGCTTTACGGGAACCTTAAAAGTATTTGGGAGACAAACGCTGCCATTTGCAACACGCTTGGTTTCTTCCTTTTCCGAGGACGTGTTTTGTTTCCTATGCTGGAGTGATGTAAAGGAGGTCACCGCATCCCTCGGGCAGAGAAAACTGAAAGATTATCAATGTAAAATCAAAAATATAAAAAAGGGGGTGGGGCTTTTAAGAAATGTATGTTACCTAAATTACCTAAGCAGGTGTCAATCATTTTCGATTAATATGCATTCAGATTCATATGCTCATATGCTTTAATCTCTGGTCCATGGAGCTGTGGATGAAGTATTCATTCGGGAGTGTGGTACTAAAATGCGGACCTATTTTATATAAAGTAGGAAATATGGAATAATTCTGGTTCTGATAGTTTTTTTTTTTTATTATTATGTTACCGCAGGTCAGTATATTTTATTTAACTGTATTTAATATACAGGTTTTGATTTATGACTATATACTTGGGGTTTAACAAAATTTATGGTTCGGCAAGTACCTAAGGTTTTTCAGTCACGGATCAGTTCAGTTTCTGGACAGTTACAGGAAAGAAACGCAAACATAAAATTGTTGTCTTTTTTTTTTTATTAACCTTATTTATTATTAATATTTGTAAACAACAGTTTACATGTTAAAACATATTGATTAAACTGAGTCGGTGATTGAACAGGCACAAATTAAATTGATTAAATAAAATGTAATAAATTGAAAGATTCAGCAATTGTTAGACCCGATTCCGGGAATACAGATGTGTGTGTATAATATATATGTGTGTGTTTTTGACATTTATTATTTCACTTTCCAAAGATATGTTGTATTTATTTCACACTTTAACAAATGTCTGCATTTAAGAAACACACATGATAATTATTTACACATTTAATTTATTCATTCATAAATAAATAAATTCCAACCATCCTTCATTTACTTATTTATCTCCTTGATATGCGGAATGCTCGGACTTTTCTACTTTAAAGAGAAATTCTTGAAAAGCGCTAGACTGTCGTTAAAACGTTGGCTATGACAGGAAGTCCGGATCGCTGCTTAATATGTACAGATAGAGATAGATACACAGAATGTACAGATAGATAGATAGATAGATAGATAGATAGATAGATAGATAGATAGATAGATAGATAGATAGAGATAGATAGATAGATAAATAGACAGATAGATATATAGATAGATAGATAGATAGATAGATACACAGAATGTACAGATAGATAGATAGATAGATAGATAGATAGATAGATAGATAGATAGATAGATAGATAGACAGAATGTACAGATAGATAGATACACAGAATGTACAGATAGATAGATAGTTACACAGAATGTACAGACAGACAGACAGACAGACAGACAGATAGATAGATAGATAGATAGATAATCAGGTACTGCCCATGCTCAGGCACACACAGGTGGGCGTGTCCAGGCAGGCTCCTGATGGACAGCCCAACTGTGGTAATTGAGGGGATTTCCAGAGGATCTCATTTCAATATGGCACTCTGTTCTCCAACCCTCCCCCTCTCTTCTTTTTCAGAAGCTCACCCGCCACGAAGCCGGGCTTCCGCCTACAGAGAGGACCCTTCTGTTAAACACTTTAGTAGCCAATAGGACTGGGAGTGTGCGGATATAAAAGCGGTTTATAGAGTGTTAAAGAGAAAAGGAAAAGAAAGGCAGGAAGGAAGGAACTTGGATAATCACAGAAAGACCGAGATAAAGTGAAAGCGAGGGTTTAATACTCGCTGCGACTGTGAGAGAAGAGAGATGGATACACTCTATGCTTCACGCCGTCTCTCTGTACCTACCTTCAACCCACTCCACTCCACTCCACTCACACAACGCCAACACATAGAGCAGAACAGAAAGAGACGTAATACCTGCTCACCTTAAACTCAGAGAGCCATTCCTCCACCACACCTTGATCCATGGCCAGCATTGTTCCTCATCTGGTACGCAGAACCTTTAATCTGCATACAAAAGAATCGAACAAACAAACAAACAATCATCAGTTTCACATGCACACAATAAGGATGTGCTCCACAACTCCATAAATGAGGCTGATACCATTCGCATCTCGATGCATAACCAGTGATACATTACATTAAAGACGCACATGATGCGATTCTCACCATTATGATGCAGTGTGATCCGATTTTCGATGGGATTCAATGCAAAAAAATGCAATTCAATATGGTACAAATAGTTCGCTAGGTCTTTGGACCGCAAATCATCAATTTACTTAAGTGTCTTCTGACTTCCAACATATGGCCCCTTTCACAAACCCCCCTTATAGTGCAAAAGAAGAAAAGATGTAATAAAATGTGCTGTCTACAGGTAGATGCAGCTCTACCTCTGCCATGTTAATCTGTATCCTAGGTCAAAGATACAGAGATCTAAAACATCATCATAAAGAGAAATGATGCTTTTACATACACCATTTTGCCATAAGTATTTGGACACCTGACTTTTCCCAAGCAATGTTTCTTTCCCCAAACTGTTACTACATAATTGGAGGCACACAATTGCATAGAATGTCTTTGGATGCAGTAGCTTAAAACTTTTTCATTTGAACTAGGAGACCCAAACCTGTTCCAGAAGGACAATGTTCCTGTTCAATGCTTTACATTGAAGATCTCCTGCTATAGAGTTCTGACCTCAACCCTATTGAGCACCTATGGGTTGGATGTGAATCCTGACTGCACCCCAGGACTCTCTCACCTCACCTACATCAGTACCTGGACTTTACTAACACAAGTGTAGATAAATGAGCACAAATCTCCACAAAATCACCACCAGGTGCTCTTTTTCTCTTCAGTCTCCAGGAAGATGCGGCTCTACCTCTGCCATGTTAATCTGTATTCTATGTGACTCTCGGGACACGCCTTATTCTCCGTAGTGTTGTGATGAGTCTTATTCACGTAGCAGCAGCGGTGCTGAGAAACAGGAGGAGGAGAACTCTTCACCTGAAGTATTGCTCACATATATATATATATTATATAATATATCACACACACACACACACACACACAGTACGCCAGAAATCAGATAATTAACACTATTAGTGGCACTCGCTCTACAGCCTGGACTCCTCTCCAGGGAGCAGTGAAAATGAAATAAGCTATAATGGAAGCGGTTTACCTGCAGCCTCCGACCATCACTCAAGATCTCACACACACACACACACACACACACACACACACACACACGCTCAACAAATCCTCAAGCATCCGAGAGAGTGCCACGGGAAGAGAAACATGCTGACGCTGACTGTAAAGATGTTTCATGGAGAGGAAGTGAGGATGTACGGAGACTCACAGGCACGGCGCTGGAGATCAACACGGCGGTGTTACGCACGGCTACGTTTCGACAGGGCGGACATGGACCTCGAGAGTCTACTGATCTAAGGACACAAATCCAAGTCTCTTCTCATTCCCTTCATCATGCAGCAATACTTGGTTCGGCGCTCGGTCCGGACTCGTCCAGACATCCTCCTTTCCACATGTTAACTCTCCTGTTCCTCACTGAGGAACATCGCTCGCACCTCTGCTTCTTGCCCTTCTCTCCCCTCCCACACTGAAGCAAGCGAGACGATAAAATGCCAGGGAGGGAGAGAGACAGGAGCCTCACAGCAGCACGTCTCTGGGTCAGCGGCGTTACGTAAGAGACTATATAACTACACAGAGTAATTACAGAGAGAGAGAGAGAGAGAGAGAGAGAAAGAAAGAGAAAGAGAGAGGGGGTGTTGAAAGGCAGAGACAAGTGGAAAATACAAAAAAAGGGACAAAAATAAAGCTCAATATTGAGGGATGAAAAGAGAAAGAAAAGAGATGGAAAAAGAGAGAAAAAGAGACTGAAAGACAGACAAAAAAAAAGAGACTGATGTAATGTAAGACAAACAGAAAAAAAGCGAATGATGGACAAAGCGAGGCAAAAATAGAAAGACCAAAAAAAAAAGAGTAGAATAAATAGCAACAGGGAGAAAGAAAAAAGCCAGACAGACAGAGGTGTGTCGGGGGATTTTGCACAACCTCCCTGCCAGGTGGTTCCTACACATTTTTTATTTCAAAATCCCACAATTTTCCAGACAGAGAAATAATTTTTAACGCCATAAATAAAAATCTAAAATACCGATTTTTAACATGCATCTACTCACTAAATGTCCGATTCTATTCTATTATTATATTCTACATAGTTCTGTTCAGAATATAGATACGCTTTATTGAGAAAAGTGTGTGGACACCTGGTCATAAGTACGATATTCGCTTTGAGCATCACATTCCACATTTAGTCCAGATTTGCTCTTACAGCAGGAGATCTTCCACTAAAGCATGTAAAGCATATCTTTACGTAACTGGCATGAACATGCTGAGGGGGAAAAAAGGTTTGCGTTCAAGTGATGAGAAAATTTCATGCTACTGTGTGCGTCCTAAGAGCATTTCATGCTACTGTGATCAGTAGTCAGGTGTCCCAATACTTTTGTCCATAGAGTGTGTGTGTGTGTAGAGCTTATGTGAAAGAAAAAGGAAGTGTTCAAACAGAGACTTGCAGATGATGTTGAACTTGCTGATGTTATGCCATGAAATGATGACCGTTCTAATCGGGGTGTGTGTGTGTGTGTGTGTGTGTGTGTGTGTGTGTGTGTGTGTGTGAGAACTAAAAGCTCATTCTGTTAGTTTCAGTTCTTGTTTTTTTATTTGTGCAATAGACAAAATTCTCAAAACCCTTAAAACACACACATGCTTCAGTTCATATCCAGCTGCATGGGATCTGAGTAAAAATCTTTCTGACTCACACACACACACACACACACACACACACACACACACACACACACACACACACACACACACACTCTGCTAAAGCTACATTTTTTCAGAACAGACGAATACAGAAAAATATGTATATACAATAATGGCTCTGCTGTTTGTTTACATGTGTATAAATATAATGTAGTTTAATATAATAACAAACTACAATCAACTCACGACCGTGGAGGTCAGGGTTAAGGGCCTTAGCTCAGTGCCGGCTTGGTAATGCAGGGATTTGAATTTAAGACCATCTGATCAAAAATCCAATGCCTTAACCTCTGAGCCATCGCTTGCTAGATAACCTGGATAAACAGGGTTAATTCGATCCTGGATCAGCTGATCTCTTGATCTCTCTCCTGCCACACTCGGTCCTCAACCACGGCATGTAACAGTACACGTATTTTTTTGTTTTACGTGTGAAACATAGTTGAAATCTGAGTTCCCTCATGAACAGATTAAATGGCGGACCTCAAGTGTGTTTACTCTCCGCCTCGCACTTTGAACGCAGTGTCGCTACTCGATCCGTACTGGAAACACGATTTGTTCTGCGAACGGATTAGCGATATGGAATCTGTTGCCTTTTATGGACAGCTTCAAAAACGTCTCTTTAAAGGAGACATTGCTGACAATTCGAGGGAATAAATGAATGATGGAAGAATGAATTCATTTATAAATAAATTAATATCTCGTGTGTTTCTTAAATGCAGACGTATGCAAAGTATGATGAAATTAGAATTTTTTCCCAATTTTATTAAAATTTATTGAAGCAAATTAATTTGTGCCAATTTAATCGATTACTTAATTTAATTAGTATAATAAAAAAAGTATTGCATTAATTTGAATTGATTCTATTTTAAGTTTATAAATTACGCATTTTATAAAAAAAAAAAAACACAAATAAAAAAACAAACAAAAAAAACCTGCAAACTGTCGATGTAAAAAAATTATTAAAAAAAATTAATAAATAATAATGTACGCTACGCATTTCTCCCCAATAACCGTACAAAAATTGAACCAAGCCGTGACTTAAAAACCTGAGTCCAAAAAAAAATAAAATAAAAAAAAAATAACCATGAATTTTGTGTCCCGTTACACCTCTAGTGCATAAGGTAAAGGTTCTCCAAGGAACCAAGAATTTCAAAAATCTCAAACATTCAGTAGGTCAGAAATAAAAATACTGACTGTGAGGTAAGAGCTAAAGGACACAACAGGACATACACACTTGGGAAAGACTGTTGCCAACATTGAAGCAAATACATACATACACATACATACATATTTCACAAAACATACTAAGAAATAACCGAGATCAGCACAAGGCCATGGTTGGTCCACAGGAATTAAAAAAAACAAGAAGAACAAGAATCAAGAACAAGCTGCATCACGGAGAAAATGGAGGAAGAACAACAGGCCAAGATAAAAAAAAAAGAGGGAAAAAAGAAAACTCATGAATAAGAATCAAGCAGAAGTATTGGAACAACCAGATCTCAAACAGAAGATCGTTTTTTTTTTGTTCAGAATGAAAAATGTAAACTAAAAAGAAGGTCAAAAAACAAACAGGGAGATCCACAAGATGATGTCAGAGCGAGGTCAGAGGAGCAACACGAGTTTCTTTTACTTCACAGAGCTGATCTCAGGACAGTTGTTTTGCCCATGACTGCTAAATTCACACCTACACAAACAAACCCCCAGGCTGGATTTAAATACCATCTGTAGGGCTTTACGGAGTTGTATTTTTGGAGCGAACCAGATGCCAACCATGAAATCGAACACTCTCTCCTATGAGATGGTATCTGAATGAAATGGAATCGAGCTGGGGGACTGGTTTGGTCTGACAGAACTTTAATTAAGAACTTAACCGCTCATTTTCTGTGCACCACGCAAAACCAAAACAGTGTGGCCTGAAACTGTTAAACGTCCCAACAGATAGACAAACCTCTGGACATGTCTGGTTTCTCTCTAGCTTTGCTTCTAGTGTCGTCGTAGAAACGTTCTCTTTCTCTCTCTCTCTCTCTCTCTCTCTCTCTCTCTCTCTCTCTCCAATCTTCTCTGGCTTGATCATTTAGGAATACATGTATCACTTTTAAATAATAAAAAAGGTGACTCCCAAGAAATCGTGACAAGTGAACAATACCGGATCCAGGTTTGATTTCTGGTTTATCTCCACCTCCCGTTGCAAACCTGTGCCACCTGTTCTTTATTCTAGTCATGTTCAGTCAACAATGAATCCACCCTTCTCTCAAAAGAATCCACCCATCAAAGATTTTTCTTTTGGAACAACCAGCAGTCACTCTGTATGTGAATCGCAGATGCCCCAAAAAAAAACCAAAAAACAAACGGTGTACATGCAGTACATAGGGTATTGGGGGAGCGTATTTCTTCTTTTATTTACCTCTTTAAAGAAAGGTGCTTTATACTCGTCATGGAAGTTGTGGTCAGGGCTCGAACTAGAGGTCCAGGATTGATTGGGCCGATTTTTGCCATGTTCTGTTCTCTTCCATACCAGCAGGTGGCAGTAGCGTGCATTTGGCATCCAAACAGAGAAACCGGAAGAGCTCGGACTGTGAATATATAAAGCGAGTAGTGTTTGCACCTGCCGCTCTTTTTCAAGAGCAAGAGCAAAAATGAGCAGAAGCGTCTGTTCGTTTCCTCTTTACACGGACGCTTGCTTTCGTCAGGTCCGTTTTATTATTATTTATCGCTAAGCTGAATAGCCGATCTGAGTTCTCATTTTCAGCACTGATTTGACATGCAGAATCTGACATAAATAAATAAATACAAAAACAGCTGGTGCAGTCCGAGTAGAGGCAACGTTGCGGAAAACACCGGAAAAACTATAGCCGACCGACACTCGATAACCACCTGACATTTCCATCCCATCAGCTTTGGTGTGTCCATGACCATCACTTCTACGTTCTTAATCTAGCCTTTTAGATTTCATTGGTTAAAATATGGTGCTACTTAATGGAGAGAGAATCAGAAGAACATTTGGAAAGAGAATGAGTGTCAGTTTTTAGAACCATATTGTTCGTGATCCTCCAACCAGCTGTAATTTAGGACACAAGGTACAAAATCCTACAAACAAATGCACAGATTAAAGAGGCATGTGTTGCTCAATCAGTGTTTGAAGCCTTTTTAAAGAAATCGGCATCACGTATCGGCTTTCCTGTAACGGCCAAAAAAAACCATATCGTCGACCTCTAGCCATTATACAGCACCCCCCTTTGGAGCATAGCGAGATACAAGGGCCTTGCTCAAGAGCCCAAGCATGCCTCCGACCTTCCGATCAATATGCTGGTTTCACCCTCGATACCGTTCCCTATGGTGACACGTGAAATCCTAGGATATATATATTTTTGTTGTTGACCAAGAAGAACTAATCCCAGATCAACATTCCAAAAAAAAAAGCAAGGCTCTTTAAGCCCCTTGTAGGCTGGAGAGATTTGTGTTGAACTCATTTCCATGTCCAGGAGACTCGCCAGTAATCCCTCGTCGCCTCAGCAGAAGAGCACGATTGGGTTATGACAGGAAGTGAAGCGCTTTACACGAGCCGTCAGGTTGTGTGAAGATCACTCTACAATCTGAACGGTTCGAACACACACACACACACCCCTCAAAAAAAACAACGAAACTCTCCCGCTACACACAACAGTCTACAAACAGCCATTCTGTATCATTAGAGCAAAAGCAGAATATAATCAGTGCCTTATCATCAATCTTCTTGTTTCTGTCAGGCTAAGAGCATTCAAAGTGAACATCATTGCTGGCCCCATACACGCTCAAGATCATCTAGACGCCAGACGGTTCACTCAGGCTTCACACACATCATCCATGATTTTCTTTTTATACTTCCCATTCCAAAATCAGGTAGTAATGCACATGAGGGGGTCAGGGGGCCTGGGGTACAGTCAGCATTCACATTGGGTTGTGGGTCACATCTGCCCAGTGGGAGATTTTCCACTCGACCCGCATGTAAACAATCTTTACAGAACCGGTTCGGGTCTCATACTTTAAGTGAATTTCATCCTGCCTTCCACTTCAAGTGAAGTGAAGTGGTCTCCTAGATCGAGTGAAAGAAAAAAGTTCGTGCCAGAGTATCCAAAAGCTTCCTGTACAACTGTGTGGTAACGTTTTGCGCTTGAACCACATATGGGTGAAAAGGTCAGGTGTCCCACTACTTATCTATAGAGTACATTTGTCCTGTTGTAAACATTAACAGCATTAACAGCAGGGACCAGCCTTTAAGCCTCCGAGATGTTCTGACCCAGACGTCTAGCCTTTGCAGTTACAGCTTGCCCATTTTTCCTGCTTTTAACACATCGACTTTAAAGACAAAATGTTCGTTTGCTGCCTAACAGATAAATCCACCCACTAACAGGTGTCATGATGAAGAGATAATCAGTGTTTTTCTCTTTACCGCTCATGATGTTATATCTGGTGTGTGTGTGTATATATACACATATAAAAAGCCAGAATACACCGATACACAACATCTAAATGACGCTAAGTACTTAAACATATACATATTACCACACTGCAAAAAAGCACCATCACAAAGGGCACTCTGTAAATGCTGGGAATGGTGTAGGACATCATCTCCCAGTGCCTCCATTATTTCGCATTACTTACTTCAGTAAGTCAAAGTGGATCAGCTTGATATCCAAACTTCAAGTCCAACGCTCATGAAGAATACTCTGAGTTTGAGAACTGGTCGAGGACTATTCCACGAAGCGCTTCAGCACCTACTCCTGTCTCGTTTTATATAACCACATCGCTCCTGAAATAGCGCGCCACGTCATGCCAAGCGCAGGAAAGTGGAGCATGGACGTCCGTCTCAGCACGATGAAAGAAAGGCGCTTTTGCATCGCTCCGAAATTCAGAGACTCGCGCACCGCGTGGGCTCCGCATCCGTCGCCGCGTGAAAGGCCTCAGAGGAGTCACGTTGCCGCTATTCACGTCCCGCTGTGTGTTTTGTTCTCCGGAGCACGCAGTCATTACTGTGTTTCTTCTGACTCTGATGACAGAGAGCACACAATTTTTTTTTGAAGGCCTAATTACACCAAGTCTCTCTGGGCACGTTGGCAAATCGGCCAATTTGAGCTGAGTGGAGTTAATGAGCTGACTGAGCTCCATCTCTCTGGGTGCTCAGACCTTCTAAACATCTGACAAGACGGTGAACGTCATTAAGGGCCTGCTGCGAAAATGCCCGAGTCTCGAGAAAGCAAAACGATGCTTCGCCGCTTGATGTGCAGGAGGATAAATATCAAGACGCGGCCTCGTTTCCAGGCCATAATACTGTCTGTGCAAACAAGGAAATAAGGTCTAATGGAAACGCAGTGCTCATTTGATGGAGAACAGAACGTAGATTTATTTCAATCAAGATACATTTATACACTGCGGGGTTTCGTTGTTAGCGACTGGCCTTAACGCAGCCCTGCATTGATTTTTTTCAAGCAGAGTATCGCTAAACATGCACTTCTAATAGCCGAAAAATAAAATCCGTTTTACGTCAGTGGTACAAACCGAGTAAGATTCGTGCTAATAACAGAAAGCTGCTGCGTGTTGGTCTCATTTGTAGTCGTAATACAGCGAATTATATTTAGACTAGTGGAAGAAAGAACATCACCACGGAAACTAACAGACAAAAGCATTCTAAAGTGCTGCGGGAGCATTTCAATGAGCGTTAGAAGCAGCGTTACATGGACGTAGGAAAATGAAGAGCTGTTGAAATCGTTTTAAGGCATGAAACAGCAAATTTAAGACTTTTTAAGACCTTTCCTGCCACATGAGGCAGTATTTATCAAAAGGTTTGGAGACACCTAACACGACAACAGATGGCAGCACAAGGCTGCACACACAGTCACAGGGAGCACCAACCTCATAAGTCAGTGTTCCAAAAGACATCGTCCTGTGTACAGCTGTGCAACTTACCAAGTTGCACAACCTGTGACTCTCCTCGCACGAGTGTTTCTCGCCAGACCCTACTCCCACCCTGCTGACTTCGCCCTCTTCCTAAAGATGAGCATCCAGCTTAAAAGGTCACTATAAGGTGCTTCACACGCTTCGAAAGAGAAGACTTCCAGGATATATTCCAGAAGGGGCAGGAACGCTGGGAGTGCTGTTTTGCTGTGCACGGTGTAGATAAATAAAGTACTTCCTTGTAAACAAAGCGAGACTTGAAACTTTTTAAAACCACCTCACATGTGCTTCTTCTCCAGACTGTTACCAAAAAGTTGGAAGCCCAGACGAGTATAGAACTTGGAGACTCTATTAAGATATGCTTTATGTTTTGGAGTAGAAGATCTCCCACTATAGAGCTCCAAACCTATTGAACAATGTGAATGCTGAATCTGAACTGAAGCTCACACACACACACACACACACACACACACAAAACTGTGTGTTACTGAACTGAAACACACACTCATTACTCATCTCAACCCATTCCACCACCATTGATTAATTATTTATATTTAATCGTACTACACTGTTTACATGCTGTTTTTTTGCACCTCTCAACTGCTGCTACTGCTGTTTTTGCACTGCATTGTGTTTCTGTTTACAAATACTCTGTTTATTGACCTTTACAGTCCTCTTCCTCACAGCACTCTATAATCAGTATACGGTAGGTTTACTGGTCGGCGCTGTTTTGTATTTTGTGTTTTTTCTCTGCACCAGGTTCCACTTTATGTAGCGCTATGTTGTGTGATGTGGCTTAATATTGCTTTATGAAGCACCAGGGTTCTGGAGGAACGTCGTCTCATTTTCACTGTGTACTGTGTCCAAAAACTTTTGGCCACACACACACCCACACACATTTTATTTACATTTTTTTGTTTCACTGATATAAAATCTAGTGCTTGGACCCCTAAAAATAAGAACTTGTTAGATGACTGGTGTTGACCTGAAACACTGACTCGACTTCACTCCCCACACCACTGGTCACTGAAGAACTCGTGACAGACGGCGCCTTAGAAACAAAACATTCGTCCAGTGACTCATTTGCGGTTTGTGGAAAGGAGAGGCAAAGAGTTTGGAAAACGTGTCTCAGCTGCAGTGGATATGAACTGCGTGACACGATGGAGAAGGTTTCGAGATTCAACGCTAAAGGAGAGCATCTGGTTGAAAGGCCTGAAGTCTCCTCCCCCTGCCTGGATTAATCTGTAGTCTCCGACTGTGTCTCTGTACGAGCTCGGAAATTGGCAGGCTGGATAATGAGAACAGATGAGATTGTCATGAGCAGGAAAGTAAAAAGCCATGCAGAGACCTTATTAGGGGCTGACGTTTGACCTTATCACCGCCTGTCATTCCTGCATCGCCACCCGAGAACCGACGAGAGAACACAGCCGAGGAGAGAATACGGTTCCAAAAAGTTATTTGCATTCCCTTTTCAAATGTTCTTCTGATTCTCTCCATAATGTAGCATCATATTTAACCAATCAGTCTAAAAGGCAAAATTAAGAACGAAGGATGAGAAGTTAAGGCCGTGGACACACCACGGTTTTTGCGTTGGTCGGTCGGCTATAGTTTTTCCGGGTGTTTTCCCGCACCGTTGCCTCTAATTGAACGCTGTCAATTGTTTTCCACCGAATTGGCGACGAGTGAGAGAACTCTGATTGGCTATTCAGCATAGTGAATGAGCACATGAAGAAAATCCGGTAGTAATGATGGGTGTAAACGCTGCTCTCTTCATCTACACGGTCCGAGCTCTTCCGGTTTTCCCTGTTTGGATGCTTAATACAGACTACTGCCACCTGCTGTTATGGGAGAGTTCTGTTCTCTCATGCAAGCACACAAGGTACGCAGGCGGTTTGGTGCGTCAGATGCGCCTGCCTAATAATCGGCCTAATTTGCAGCACGGAGAAAAAAAAAAATCGTCCAGATTAATCGATTAATCGGTCGACCTCTAATATAAAGTGTTATGGTGTACCATTACCCACAACCCTGTAAAAAAAAAAAAAGCCATGCCCATCTATATAACCACTGAAACATACCGTCTGAGGATTCATGTATCTAAAGGATAGTGTAAAAAAAAGCTGTTTGCTCTTTCAGCTTCATGAAACACAGCCGAAAATAACAAGGCTGGCCCTCAGGAAAAGCACTCAGATGAGTCAGGAGGTGGACGATGGCAAAGTGCATGGCATTTATTAATAGCCCCAGACTTAGATGAGGAATAGAAGAGAATAAACGCTACTCTCCGATCTACACGTTATATCGATAACGCGATGACGATAAACCTTTTACTCCAACAGCTGCTGCTGGGGTTCACATTGTTACGTCTGTTACTAGACGGAATAAATACACAATGATTTAATATTTATAAGCCCGAGGCGGTGCGACGTTACTGACACAGTTAGCGCATGATACCCTGGAGACGGTGTATATTTAGAGAGACGTTTTATTATTTGAAGATCATCATCATCGCGCCTATTATGAAGATTCATTGTCATGGTTCAACCCCAGGAGCATAAACCACCACCAATGATCAAATATCCTCCAATTAGGCAGGTTTTAAGTTTTTCTTTTGTTATATTCACATGGACGCTGTCAAAACTGTACATTTTCTGTACATTTTACAGTTTGTAACCTGCACATTTCCTTGAGGAGGAACTTCTTTACAGGTGTACACCTAAACAAACAAAAGGTACTCGCTCATTAAAACGCACTGCTGTGAGTAAATAAACGGCAAGTTCTCAATACACGAGCGATCCGGTAGCACATCCACGGTGTTGTTAATGAAGCGTTTAGCATGATACGATCGCCGCTATGAGGAGGCTCAGCCGAAGCCGAAACAGGATGCTGAGCAATTCAATATGGTACAAATAGCTCACTTTTATTTCTTTGCTTCAGACAAACAACAAAACATATATTTCCTTAAGCGCCTTGCGACTTCTAATGCACGGCCCTTTCACAAAGAAAAGAAGAGAGATAAAATAAAAACAGATGTTCTTTCAATGTTGTGTCTCCAAGAAGTTACAGCTCTACCTCTGCCATGTTAATCTGTATTCTATGCGACTCTCAGGTCGCCGTAGGGTTGCGATAAGTCAATTACATAGCAGCGGCCTTACTAACTATACTAATCTATAAATTAATTAATTAATCAAAGCACTGTACGGTGTGTTTGAAATGATTCCAAACTTTGGGAACTTTATCGTTTTCTTGGCCTGAATCTATGGAATCCCGCTTCAGTCACATCAGAAATTGTTTTGTTAACACCCCGCCGCGTTATTACGTTTTATGCCGATGCAGTGATGTCAATGCTTTCAATATCCCTGTTATATGCACTTACATGCATCTTCATTTCCTTTTCTATTTAAGCCCATGAAAAGAGCTACGTCAAGCATTAAAACCGAAAAAATATATATTTCTATCTATTTAAACCAAACCACGAGCCTCTACAATCCCAGCTACACAACTCGAGTAACCCTTCTCAGAAACGCGAGCCCTCTCACGCCATCGTTTGTCCGTGTAAATTTTGCCGAAAAGTTAGTTTCTGTAGAAGCAGAGCAGAAACCGCAAAAATGCCGAGCCCCTCCTCGAAAGCACTTCCTTGACACGCTAAGAGAAGAAGAAAAGAAGTGAACACAGACCACACTGAGAAGACCGCAGCTCTCTGCATGTGCTGCTTCTAGATGTAATAAGAGTAACGAGGCATGTGGGACCGTCTGAGTACAGGGTGAGCAGCAGCGTGTTTGCTTTTCACTTCACGTCGGTAGAACACGTGAAGGTATCTCCACGGTAAACACGTCACCCCTGTCAGGCTCGGTCCTGTACAACCCCGACAGTTGTGTGAGAAAACCTTTACTGTTGCTTTTATAAACACATACTTGGAAATGTATTAATAAGTTATACATAATAGATACACATATCATTTGCAATTTTGTGTGTGTGTGTGTGTGTGTGTGTGTGTGTGTGTGTGTGTGTGTGTGTGTGTGAAGGATACGTAAAAATACACCCATGAAACCACCTGTGAAATATTAGCTAATATACACTTCAATGGACTCCACAAGACTTCACCAAGGGGTGTGTGTGTGTGTGTGTGTGTGTGTGTGTGTGTGTGTGTGTGTGTGTGTGTGGTATCTGGAGCCAAGCAAGTAGCAGCAGACCTCATGGTCCGGTTAAGCCTTCATGGATCAGACTTGTTTGTCCAGCATCAGATCCAGATCAGACTGAGATGCGAGGAATTTCATGATGGGATTTGAGCCCTTAAACTCATGAACTCTTTCATACTAGGGATTAGGGAACAGTGTTTCAATGATCTGCTCTGCAACAGCTTTTAGGTGTCAAAGTCAAGGTTTCCAAGCAGAATATCACCCTGGGGATTCCACTGCCTGCATCCTTTCCTACATAGTGCATCCAGGTACCATCTCTCCAACACGTCCCACAAACACACACATCACAAATCACATAATACAAAAGAAAACATGATTCATCAGACCAGACCACCTTCTTCCTCGTCTCCAAGGCCCAGTCCTGATCCTCACATATCTGTCAGAGAAACCTCTGACCTTTCGGCGTCTATGCCGTGACGTTTTGTTTGGTCTGACTTTATTCCTTTAACCTTTTCACCAACTTGTTCTTCACTAGCCCTCCATGGTGTCCATGAACATGTCGCTGGTTAAACAATTGTCCTTTGGAGCACAAGCTCTGCTGGAGACCCGGTCATCTACACATCAACATCACCATTTATCTAAAACTTGCACACCAGGAAAACCACACAAGACCTGCGGTTTACCCCAGTTAACTACACGTCACAAGCGTGTAGTTCCAGACACTCCAGACTCGAACCCGCCAGGTTCAGGTTTTGGGCTCATGATCGTTTTAATTAGTATTAACGAGTCAAACACCTACATGGTTTGTATACTTCATCCACCACTGCACACCACGTAATCGTCCTTTAAAAGAACAACCCATCGGGCTGTTTCCTTTACATAAGGATTACATACAGCTGGTTCAGGACTTTGGAGAGAGAGAAAAAAATCTCAGCAAGTAAAAATACAATAGGTCAAAGAAATAAGATAATTAAAGCTATTAGAAAGATAATTACAGCTTGAAGACTTTATACACAATTCGACGCATCTGTATCTAAATGAATGAGTTTTCCTTTTTCCTGAGAGATCAAGAAGTTGAGAAAACCACCAGTCCCCAGATTCTTAAGACTGTGCCTCATACTTGTGCACTCGCTCCACCTCGATGACTTCATGCCCGGTGAGAGATGCCAACATCACCATGTACTAATCTTTCGACTAATGGAAAGCTGAATGTCTAGTTTGCCGTTCTTTTTTTGTCCCTCTTTTCCACTTACACGCACGCGATAAGCCTCGGCGCGGTTATGGTGTCATTCCAGCCGCTCTGAACCGTTACGGATTTCCGCCTGCGAGTGGCAAAAGGAAAAAGATCCAGGAGAAACTCAGTGGCTCTCCTGAAATCAGCGCTCTTCTCCAGAGCGTTTATCCCTTTTTGACCGGACCGAAATGTGACTCATTACACCCCGAGCAGGAGCCGGACGGAAATATTCTCGCTCGCCCACGCCGGACTCCACGGAGCCTGACAGCTTCACGCCTGCTAACGCGCGGGAGAATTCCTACAGAGATGTGACGGGGGGTTAAAATATACTCACCGGGTCCAGCTGAAGAGAGATGTGAGACTGCACAGCACACCCACTGACTAACACTGCTCAACTAAAAAAAAATAAAAAAAACCTTGACTCTGCTTCCTGTTGCACGCTCACACCCACAAACTGACACACACACACACACACACACACACACACCATGCTCCACCCACCTGACTTCAGATCAGTAGTTAGCAAGCGGAGGGACCAATAGGAGAGCAGAAAGGAAAGGATTGTGCAACGGCAGGGTGTGAATGAGAATAATCTGGCCTGGCTGCTTTTTCCTGTGGTGCTAGATGTTAGATATCGTCACCCTGACACACGTCTCTCTCCAGGAGATCCGTCTTTCAGGGATACAGATCCTGCAGGAAATCGTTCGGATATAAACTGTCCCGAAATGGACCCACTAATGGGTCACGAAGCAGCCTAGAGGAAGAAAGCACCAGGGCCAAACAAAGAGACAAGAGCAAAGGAAGGAAACGCACCTGGGGCAAAAAAGTACTTTACAAAAAAAAAAAAAAAAAAAAGAGGGGGGGGGGGGATTACCGGGGGGGGGGGTATATCCATTCAGCTGGACTATAGAAATAATCTTATAATGATTGTTTTTAAACTGACAAGCAATAACCATTAATATTTAAAGATACACAGTGCTGAAAGTGTCCACACTCATACCACTTCATTTAAAAACGCATATTTTTCTCACCGCTTTGGACTGAGGCAGCGTTTTCAGTCAGCGAAAATCATATTTTTAGTTATTTATTTTATAAACGCTCTTCAAAGTGGATCAATTCGAAAACAAGTCAGTTTTGCTCATTAATCTGCATTAATAGTCGATCCATTCCGATAGTTTTTCCGGCTACCTGTCTGCTGTCGTTATGAGAGCGCCCTCTAGAGGCAAATCACTGATTACACATGCTGTTTGTTTTTACACGAGAGACTGAACACTGCACAGAGAGCGCTGTATGACATGTATTATATAGAACTATCGAATTGTATTTATTAATTAATTTATACATATTTTCACCAGTCAGTGTTCTTTTTTTGGGGGGGCGGGGGGTGTAATAAAATTCAGTACTATTTTACATGCTATCATTATCGGCATCATCCACTATCGATCGACCTCTACCCACTAATGAGTTTTGGCCTTTTGTCACCACTTGAGCTGGAAAAGAAATAAACGGCAGGCGAAAAATGGCGTGGATCAGAGCGTTTCAGTGTTAAATGTTTGGGAAACGATTGAAAATAATAGTGTGACCCCAGTACACCTCCATAGAACGTACCCAAATGTATCTCAGCTGTGTTTTAAATGTAAATCCGAAATTTCTACATTGATGCATTTATTTTGGGACTGTAAGAACATTAAAAATTCTTGGCATCAGCTACATGATGTGGTTTCGAAAATCTTGGCTCGAAAATTCACCATGTCTCCAGCTATGAATCTACTGAACTGCAAAACATTAGATTTCCCTACTGACTCACACTTCTTATTTCATTTAATTTCTTATTTGGCAAAGACATGTATACTTATTCAAATGGTCCAAACTTTGAGGATGTGTTTAACACAAGTATCTAATCTTCTCCTTTGGAAAAACGTACATTTGATTTGCAGAACAAATCCGAATTATTCTGACGGATATGTGGAACTTACTTGACAAAGCAAGACACTCGCCCTGACCATGGGTTTTTTTTTCCATCCCCCCATTTATTGTGAGAAATCATTAACATGATCAGTGTCTTCACATGGATGAATATCACTAATTATCAATAACAACATATAATTAAATGTACCGTATTTTCCGGACTATAAGCCGCTACTTTTTCCCCACGCTTTAAACCCCACGGCTTAAAACAATGAAGCGGCTAATTTATGGATTTTTCCTGGGTTTTTCCCGGTTTCACAAACTTCAAGCCAAAAAACTGAGCCCCAAAACAGACCAATGAATGGCTGAACGGGTTCAGGTGAACCAATGAAATTCTTTATATTAAATCAGATGCGCTCACACTGAATCGGGCCGCACCACATCATAAATATGAATGATGTTCCTCTGACGTTTGACCTGCCCCTCACTCGGACTGTCTACAGGAAATGTAAATCATCTGTCACGCTGAAAACAACCGGGCATGAAAAAAAAATGCACTTCACCTGTGTTCTGAGCTGCACGGCATCGGGAGAAAAGCTTTACAGATGGTGATTTTTAAACGAACGACGATGCCAAAAGAAAAACTCCCGAGAGAAATTGTTGTGAAAGGAAGGAGGAAGACAGTGAACAATAACTTTCTTGGTAGGCTACTGTTTAGATACAAGCCGTGTAACAGACACTGTCTTTCATTAAAGCCTGTGTAAAATTCAATAGTTTCAGTGTAGGCTTATAGACAGGTGCGGCTTATATATGGTTGCGCTTAATAGTCCGGAAATTACGGTTGCTCTCAGTTTTAAAAAGGTTGGTGATCCCTGCCATAGATGCCTTTGTACAAATATTACTTAAAAAAAAATAAATAAATAACCACAGCTGATAACCACTCGCCAGCAGCTTTAACGCTTCTGCAATCAAATATACGATCTTATAAGCCAATCACGTGCCAGCAATGTAAAGAAAAGGCATTAAATGTTTCCTTACCTCAAAATCAAGCAGATATAACACAAGGGGAAAAAATGCAATCGAAGTGATTTTGTCATGGCTATTGGTGCAAGACAGTCTGAGTATTTCAGAAACCAGTAATCTCTAGGGATTGCAGCTCTCACACACACACACACACACACACACACACACACCCATCAGTCTCTAGAGTTTACACAGAATGGAGAAACAAGCGTCCACAATGTACGAGTGATAAACCGGATCTAAAAAATGGTATATTCGCAGTTGGAAAATGCATGTAGAAGCTGAAAAACCTAATTATGTGCGGTTCCTACAGACAGTCGGCTCTTGAAGAACTATGAAGTATGAAGAACTATAGAACTTGTCTATTTGTGTGTATTTTTTGTGTCGTGTGGGCTTTATGCAAACGCCTAATGCGGGAAATGGTTTGTCCGGGGCAGCACTAAATAAAAACAACGCCATATTTACATAAGCGCGACTGTACGCACTCGGATCGTGACAGTTTACCATTTATTTAGCCACTTATCAGCAGGTGTAGGACATCAGGAGTTATCTAGAATGTTATCACGCGTTTGTTATCAACCTCCCAAAACGTTTGAGCACAGCTGACCAGTTAATTGCTACGTGCTCCTTTTTAAACATTCCACATATAGTGTAGCTCAGGCTAGCCTTGGCTTTCAGACACGCTTTAACACTCCCATACACCCACCGACCGACCGACCGACCGACCCACACACACACACACACACACACTTTCTTAATAGTTTTTAATTTCTTCCCCAAAAATGCACCAAAGTCTTTCACAAGTCTTCATTACAGTGTATTACACAACACTGTTTCATCACATCATTTACTCATCATGCTCTCTTTTCCCCCCTCACACAGAAACACACAGCCGTGCAGAGCATATACGAGTTGTATACCCCAAGCTTCTGAGATAGCGTGCATAAAATCTACATGTTATACAAGACTGAAAGCTTTGGTCAGACAGAAGAAATGGCGAGTTTAATAGACACTGAAATGTCATCTGGTCTGCCCAACTCCACACACATCAGTGTGTGTGTGTGTCAGTTTCCAGTCCTAGCCTGAAGGGAAACCACTTTACATAAATAAAAAGAAAAATGTAGCAACCCAGAGAGAAGCAGAAGGAGGAAACACCTTGTTGGAGATGTTAAGAGGTCAGAGATAAATGAACAGACTGTCATTCAGAGGACAGGAGGGCTCAGGAAGCTTCAACATAAGAGCGAAAGAGCTACAACTGCAACCAAATAAGCCAGAAGATCAAAAAGAGGAAGCCGAGTCTACAGGATAACCGCAAGTTGACATCGGAGACATCAAGATTGGATAAAAGAAAATTCCTTTCGGTTATCCAACAGCTTCAAAGTCCTGATTTTTGACTGACTGGAGTGGAAGCAAACATGGACCCTAAACCACCTGAAACGATGAATTATTATCATAAATATTTTAAGTTTTTATGCGATTAGAGATCGACTGACAGTGGATTTATCACTATCGATAGCTGGGTTGAATCGTACAGATAAACGATTAAATCAACCGATAGATTTTAATAACAATAAAAAGTTATGCATACAAACTAAACAAGTAATCAGCGCCTCCTGAGGCTGCTTTCGTACTGTATAACGCAACCCTGAAAAACTATCGGTACGATTTTTGCCGATAGCCGAAGGTTCCAGCAAAAATACTACCTCTATTTAAGATGCTTTTTAGTTCACCACAGCTGTAAATATTGGCTATTTGAGTCACTGTAACCTTCCTGCTGGTTTGTAATTAGAGGTCAACCGGTTAATCAGTTTTGCCAATCAATTGGAACCGATAGTTGATTGCTGGAACTATCGGCAAAAATCCATAGACTGCATCTGAGGAGGTCCGCTGTCATTAGAGAGTAGGAGAGCGGCCTTAAGAGACCTTTGACCTGCTGTATAAAAGTATTTGTTAAAATCAGAGTTTGCTTCCATATAACTCATTATTATTTAATAACTAATTAACACAAAAACTGCACTTTGTTCCTGACTTCATTTACTCCACTTCTTATCACCAGGTGTGGAGCGACAGGAGTTATCTACTGCATTATCAGCCGTTTCCATCTCTCCTTCTTATACAGTCAACACTTAGAGCACGCCAAAATACACATGCTTTTACACACACACACACACACACACCTTTCTTAAGTGTTTATTTCCTTGCAAAAATATTTTACTTGTTCATATACAGCAACCTGACAATGCATTTTTATTACACAACCCTGCTTTCTGAAATACTGTCCTCTACTAGATAAAAACCCAACACTATCTCTCTCTCTCACACACACACACACACACACACACACACACAGTGCGTCAAGCTTCTGGGCGAGAGCAGGAATAAAACGTACACATTATATAAGACCGAAAGCTTCTTCAGACAGAAGAAATGTCAAGCTTAATGGACACTGAAATGTCAGATGGTGTGGCCGAGTCCACACATCATCAGTTAAGACGAGCGTGAGAGGAAGCTCTTTACATTAAAATTAATAAATAAACAAACAAACAAACAAATAAATACAAATAAAAAGGAAGAAAATGTCTCACTTGTCCACCCTGTGAGAATCAGAAGGAGGAAACACCTTGTTGAAGATGAGAGGTCTGAGGTGAATCAACAGTCTGGTTTATTCAGGAGTCAGGAGAACTCAGACATCTGATGTATGTGAGTTTGGGTCATAAACCACTCTATACAACAAATGTCAAGCAGAAAAGCATCTTAGAACGAGATCCTTCCTGTCTGGGACCTCTGACCCTGGGGTTTGGGTCGTCTAACCACTCTATACAACTACGTTATGGAGAAACGGATCTCAGAACGAGCAAGCATTGATGAAGATGATTAAGTAGGAGGTGAATGAACAGGACAAAAAAGGCTATGGGATATCTGACGTGTGCATTAAGGTCTTCTAACCATCTCAGGAGGGAGTGCCATACTGAACTGAGCTGCATCATCTCCTACCAGCTATGAACAAGAATTAAAAGGGTATAGCAGACACACACACCAAAGCCAAACCAAACACTGAAGTCTGGAAGAAAACTGAACAATGTTTAAATAATCATCTGTTAAGCACGAGTCACTCTATAACCATTCATACTTCAGATTCTCAGAGAGGAACCTAAAATTTCAATATAAAATTACAGTTCTGAAGGCAAAATCGCACATGGTTTGGGCTAAAATTCTGATCAAAGTGTCATTGAAGAAACATCTGCAAATGAACATCAAATCTGCTTGGTCTTTAGAGCATGCACACTAGTGGGGAAGTGTGATCATTTCAGTACATGCATTGAAGCCTGCTACAATTCTAATTCAATTCCAGATATTTTTATACAAAGCCAGAAATAGCCTCTCCCTCTGCTTCCATGACGAATCTCCTCATCCACCAAGCCTGAGAAACCCCTGGAGCAAACCTAGTCTTAAAGCCCTAATTCACACCAGAATGAACTCGAAATACCTTTAAATTAACAGCATCAGTGATTCATGGAAAGAAATTCAAAAACTCCACAAAACGCACACAGCGCTAGCCAGGAGACACATGGTCCTGGAATCTACAAAGTTCAAACCTCTGCCACATAAAATAAACAAGTCTTACAATCTAATAACATTTGCGTTTTCTCCCACAGCAGTGGTGCTCGCTGGTACAAACCCACGTGGCAAAACTAACCACTGACCACAGCAGGACACCATGTAGACAAGAGGACAGAACAGCATGTAAAACTGAGTAAATAAGACACGTCATTTAAAAGAAAAACCTCAATGAGGAAAGAAGAAAAAAGTCTACAATATCAATTTGAATCAATATAATAAAGTATATTACATTCATTTATTTTAATTCTATTTCATTTTAAAAAAAATATTACAAAATATATCATTTTAAACCAAGCAGGGTTGCGTTAGGAAGTGCATCCAATGTAAAACATGTGCCAAATCAAATTTAAATCAGAAATTCATACCGGATCGGTCGAGGCCCAGGTTACCAACGACCGCCACAGGTATCGTTAGCCAACAGGGTACTGGTGGAAATTGGGCTACTGTTAGCTGAAGTAGGTGAAGGAGAGGAGGAAGACGTCTACAGAGACGGCAGGGAAAGTGTAGGAGAGTGAAGGTTCGGGTTGGTCATTTAAATGCTGGTACTATGAGAGCTGATATGATGGAGAGGAGGATATGTTGTGTGTTCAGGAGACCAAGTGGAAAGGGAGTAAGATCAGGAACATTGGAAGTTGAGGTCTAAACTGTTTTATCATGGTGTGGATGGAAAGAGAAATGGTGTAGGGGTGATTCTGAAGGAAGAGTACAGTAAGAGTGTAGTGGCGGTGAAGAGAGTTTCTGATAGAGTGATGAACGTGAAGATGGAAGTTGAAGGGGTGATGATAAATGTCATCAGTGCTTATGCTCCACAAGTGGGCTGTGAGATGGAGAAGAGTGTAAAATTCTTGAGTGAGTGGGATAAATTGGTAGAAGGTGAACCTAGGAATGAAAGATTGGTGATTGAGGCAGACTTTAATGGGCATGTAGGTTAACGGAACAGAGGTGATGAGGAGGTGATGGGTAGGTATGGCTTTAAGGAGAGGAATGTGTAAGGGCAGATGGTGGAAGATTTTGCTAAAAGGATGGAAATAGCCGTGGTAAATATAGTGGTTATATATATATTTTAAGAACAAGGAGGATCATAAGAGATATAAGAGTGGAGGAAGGTGCACACAGGTGGATTATGTTCTATGTAGGAGATGCAACCTGGAGGAGATGGAGACTTTAAGGTGTTGGCAGGGGGCCGTGTAGCTAGACAGCATCGGATGGTGGTCTGTAGGATGGTTTTGGAGGATAAGAAGCAGAAGAGAACAGTGAAAACTAAAAGAGGAATAAGATGGTTTAAACTGAAGGAGGAAGACTTGAAGTGTGAGAGAATGGGAATGAAAGTTAGTACATGTGTGACAGAGTACATGTGTGTGAATGAGAGGGAGAGCAGTGGAGGGGTGCGGTTGCAGGGAGAAGAGGTGGAGAAGGTGGAGGAGTTCAGGTACCTGTGCAACAGTGCAAAGTAATGAAGAGTGTGTTAGAGAAGTGAAGAAACGAGTGCAGGCAGGGTGGAGTGGGTGGAGAAGAGTGATAACAGGAGTGATTTGTGATAGAAGAATATCTGTGAGAGTGAAATGGAAAGTTTATAGGACTGTGGTGAGACCTGAGATGTTGTATGGATTAGAGACAGTGGCATTGAGTAAAAGACAGGAGGTAAATCTGAAGGTAGCAGAGCTGAAGATGTTGAGGTTTTTGTCGGGAGTGACGACGATGGACGGGATTAGATACGAGTTTATTAGAGAGACAGCGCATGTAGGACGGTTGGGGACAAAGTGAGAGAGGCCCTATTGAGATGGTTTGGACATGTGTAGCGAAGGGACATGGGGTATATTGGTAGGAGAATGCTGAGGATGGAGCCACCAGAAAGGAGGAAGAAAGGAAGACCAAAGAGTAGGTTTATAGATGTGGTGAAGGAAGTTGGTTTGAAAGAGGCAGATGAAGAGGACAGAGTAGAGAGATGATCCACTGTGGTGACCTCTAATGGGAGCAGTCAAAAGAAATTTCAAACCAGGCAGACATTTTATTTAAAATTGTTCTAAAAATGTAAAACTATTGAAAGGTTGATTATCACAAATGTAAATAATAATAAACTGGGTAAATAAAAAAATTTTGTTTTGCATTTCATCCCCCCATCCATACCGAAATGAAACTGAACCATGATTTAAAATCCGAGATACGTACCGAACTGGGAATTTTGTGTACCGTTAAACCCCTTACTGATCAGCATGATTCCCCACAACCAATTACTGATTTGACATATCCGGTTATACGGGCAGGGTTTCAGTACCGGGTATACGGGCAGGGTTTCAGCACCGGGTATACGGGCAGGGTTTCAGTACCGGGTATACGGGCAGGGTTTCAGTACCGGGTATAAACACAGGGTTTTAGTACTGGTTACACGGGCAGGGCTTCAGTACCGGGTATACGGGCAGGGCTTCAGTACCGGGTATACGGGCAGGGCTTGGGTTTCAGTACCGGGTATACGGGCAGGGTTTCAGTACCGGGTATACGGGCAGGGTTTTAGTACCGGGTATACGGGCAGGGCTTTAGTACCGGGTATACGGGCAGGGTTTCAGTACTGGGTATAAACACAGGGTATCAGCACCGGGTATGCAGGCAGGGTTTCAGTACTGGGTATACGGGCAGGGTTTCAGTACTGGGTATACGGGCAGGGTTTCAGTACTGGGTATAAACACAGGGTATCAGCACCGGGTATACGGGCAGGGCTTCAGTACTGGGTATACGGGCAGGCTTTCAGTAGTGGGTATACGGGCAGGGTTTCAGTAGTGGGTATACGGGCAGGGTTTCAGTACTGGGTATAAACACAGCGTATCAGCACCGGGTATACGGGCAGGGTTTCAGTAGTGGGTATACGGGCAGGGTTTCAGTACTGGGTATAAACACAGGGTTTCAGTAGTGGGTATACGGGCAGGGTTTCAGTACTGGGTATAAACACAGGGTATCAGCACCGGGTATACGGGCAGGGTTTCAGTACTGGGTATACGGGCAGGGCTTTAGTACCGGGTATACGGGCAGGGTTTCAGTACTGGGTATAAACACAGGGTATCAGCACCGGGTATACGGGCAGGGTTTCAGTACCGGGTATACGGGCAGGGTTTCAGTAGTGGGTATACGGGCAGGGTTTCAGTACCGGGTATACGGGCAGGGCTTCAGTACCGGGTATACGGGCAGGGCTTCAGTACCGGGTATACGGGCAGGGTTTCAGTACCGGGTATACGGGCAGGGCTTCAGTACTCAGTATAAACACACCCAGATTATATGAATGCGTGCCTTGATGTAAGTCCCATTTGACAGCAAATTCACTCATTAATTTGAAGACATTATTATTATTCTGTATTTAACTTATTTACTTATGCACTCTTGATATAAAGTAATTATAAAAGTTAGCTGTTTATGCTAGCAGTAGTCCCCGAGCTGCTACATGTGGTTCCCTATCTCTCCATCCACCATTCTATCTCTACCAACAAGTCACAGAGTTAGCGTCTAGCTGAGCTCAAATTTTGTGTTTAAACAGGTACTTACTTTCATGCTACCTTCATTCTTCCTTCTGGTCTGTTCTTCGTTTCTTCTTTTTTCCACCCACAGACGGACATCCGTTACTTCATGAACGCGAAATCATTCAGCGAAATCAACGCGTCCATCAGCACTGCTCTCACCACTCAACCTACCTTAGATAATGGGGCGGGGAATTGCTCGTAACGGCAACAAAATAAACCAATCAGAGTAGGCTATTTAAAGAGTCAACGGTCCGCCACAAATAGCAGCCAATCAAATTGGAGTAAGGGCGGGATTTCGAAAGCTCTATCAGGGTTAGGTTGTCAACGCACTTTTTTGGAGTAGTTATTCGAGCGAATACTCTGAGGATAAAATCAATACATTTAATAATGATTTTTTTTTTTCATTTCATTTTTCATTTCATCTTATTTTATTCAATATCTGTGTATTTTTTTCATATCCTTGTATATTTTACACGAAAAATATTTCTCCTTTTCTCAGGAATATAATGCAAATAATCTCAATAAGCAAATATCAGGTTGATCCTAGAATACAAAATATTATACAAAAAATAAATAGAAAAATACACTTCTTTATGAGAGATCTAAATTACAATAAAATATAGGTCACGTGTTCTAAATAGTGAAAGAAAAAAAAAAGAAACTTGCTGTGTCAGGCTTTTTTCCATCATGAAGTTGATGACAGCTCTATGACGTCATGTCAAAGTTTTTTATTCCTCTTATTACACACACAACACAAATATGTTTAATTTCTCACTTTTAGTACAATAAGCCTACCTTCTCTACAACTACGAATAGAAAACAGTGCTTATAATAGTGTTTTTGATGTACATGGTAAATTTTATTTTAATTTTTTTAATTATTTTTTTAGATAATCAACATCCACCAAAATACATGCCGAATAACTGAACAACTTTTCCTATTCATGGTGTCCGATGTGCATCAAATTTACATGTACACAGATGCAAAACTAATTTAAACCAGAGATCAGGTTAAACCTAGAATAGAAAAAAATACATATATAACACAAATACACAAAAGATAACATGACCTGCTGTTATAGAAAAAAAACTTAATAGTTTTATTCTTCTTATGCCACTACAACACTAGAATTTAATATAATAAAACATTATACACTATAGAAAGTGTTCAATCTCACATATGTTACAAAAAAAAAAGTTAATTTGTAAAATAAATGCAAAAATGTACATCTTTACCTCTGATTTTAACTCTGTGGCCCTGTAGATTCCTTACAAAAATATTGATGTATATTAACATCTATTGTAATAAGTGCTTTTATATAAACCTACTATTTACCTTGCAGCTGAAACTGTTATAGTAAAGAAATCAACACATACTGGCTAATCAGTTACAACAATTTAAAAGCAATACAAAAATGTAGCGTTCACTTTTATTTATAACAGATACACATTTTTTTTTTCTTTTCAGATTTATGACTTTTTTCAATAATCTATCCTTCAACACAGGGGCCCCCAAACTATATACATTTGAAAACAGCCCTCTGAACAATGCCTGAAACATTCTGTATTTAATAAATTATGAAAAAATATATTTTTGTTACTTATATCATATCTGTGTTTGATAATAAAAGTTGGCTTTTAAATTAAAATATTCCTTATTTATTGATAAAACTTGGAGCACTAATGCTGGAAATGTCGGCCATTACGAGAGCGGCCTCTAGTGGCGAATCAATGACACCACGTGCTGTTTCATTTATATTCATTGTTTATTAATTATATAATTATATTTATTCATTAATATATATTTATTCATTTATACATATTTTCTTTAGCACATTTTCATGATTCAATACTGTTTTTTTATATTTGTAATTGAGTTCAATACTATTTTACATGGAGTGTTATGTTTGGTATGTATCCAGTATCCATTAAAAAAAACTATCGTTTGATTAATCGGTTATCGGCAAGTACGATCCAACATAGCTATCGGTAAAATCAACAATCGACCTCTAGTTATTAACATAGCTTATTAATTGTTAAATTCACCTACTAGCCATATGCATAAGTGAGTAAATGTCAGTATACTAGTAATGATGCTCTATTAAAAGGCTATATATATATTATTCCTTTAATCAGAAATAAAATTAAATGTTACATTTTCAATAAGCAGATCCCACAAACACGTCTACACACACCAACGACTCAAGGACCAGAGAACTCATGAGATCAACTACTCAATTCTGTTTCCTGTGTAATGCATTACATAGTCTACGGAAGTCACGTGATAATAGAACAAACGTAGAGTTGAGAGATAAACTACTTAATTCTATTTCCTTTACATAACCTACAGAGATTTTCATGAACAACCTACCACTTTTAGAGATATTTGGAAAAAAAACATAAAAGGTTTTGGGCAAATATTCTGTGGACTGATGAGACCAAAGTTTGGAATACCTTTTTTCCACAGCACTGCATATTCCCTCATTCATTCTACATTATTTTCCCCTTTTATTGCATCCTTACTGATTCAAGTCTGGACCCCAGACAGCAAAGCCACTTCTTTGAACAGTTTTTGGGCTTCTTTTCTGTAGCGAGGACTGAGCTCTTTAGCTCTCGATGCCTCACGCAGATTCTCCCTGAAGTTGCTCTCTAGTCGTTTAGTTTCCTGGTGTGTCTTCGCTGCCTTATTCACATTCTGGGCCAGGCTCTCTTCTGATTTCAAAAGCCAGTCAATCATCTCCTCGAGCTTGGGGCCGACCGCGACGATAGCTGTGGCGGCTCGACACAGCTCCTTGACGTTCTCTTGCGTTAGCTCCAGACTGTCGGGCACCGGGTCATTCGGGATCACGATTAGGTTGAAGTCGTAGCCTTTCATCTGCAGGCTGATCCGGTGGTCATCTGAAGAAGGGGTTAGAGATACACACAGAAGTTTGAACATCAATGGTGCTTAAAAGTCAGGTGCAGGTGAGAAACGCTGGACCATGTTCAAGACATGACTGTTTAGTGTGACTCAGATTTAAATTCATAACCTTCAGGTCTAGAGTCCAATGCCTCAACCACTTCCCCTAGAAAATGTAATTTTTTTGTATAATTAAAAAACATTCAACAGTATCTAAAACACCCCTAAACCAGTACACTGCATTAGATCTCCAGATTAGATATCTGCTAGCGCCACCTATTGGAGGTTTAACCTCGGTGTACTCTGACTCACCATACAGATCCTTGATCTTCCGCAGGCACTCGGACAGACCGCTGCCAGGGTCACAGAGATAGCGGGACTCCAAATTTCTCAGCGTTCCCCGCATACGCTCATAGTTCTCCTGTTGCTTGTTGAAGGTATCTGCAAAGTCATTGAAGCGCTGATCCAAATCTGGCACACCAATACGACGTGCAGTTATACTGCCACTTCTTCTGCACTGGGAATCTGAGGGGGAACAATAGAGAGAAAAAGAGTGAAAGAACTTCAATTTCGCATTTAGGCGATAAGCGGTTATAAAATATACTGAGATGGGACATTTTAATGGGACTAACTGTTAGGGTGTGAATGAGATGTTCTTGCAGACTCTGGTGGTCGAAGTATAGATTGTCTCTGAAAAACAGTTACAGTCTATTAGGTATGAGGATCTTAACAAACGTCTAAATTTATGGCATTTGGTAGAAGCCCTTATACAGGGGGACTTATTTCATTCATACAACTGATCAACTGTGGGGTTATGGGCCTTGAGGTGGTATCAAAAGGTTTTGAGACTGGCTCTGTTTAAAAGGGATCCACGTTTACACACTATCACCTTCAAAACACTTCCCTCACACAGCAATGCAGCGCTCCCAGAGTTCCCTTTGAGCTGATTTTAATATTCAGGAAGAGGAGCCAAATCTGGCAAATAGGGTGCGTTCAGAAATGAGATTGTGTGGATTTTTTGTGTGGATTGGCGAACGCTTTCGACATTTTTCAAGCTCATCAAAGGTCTTCCTGATCCCTGTCATCTTCCGGTGTTCCAGTGTTCCACGTTCTTCCGCTCATAAAGCGACTCAAAACACCTCGAACGACTCGTTGTAGCATCGCCGTATGTCAAACGTTTGTCATGTGGAAGTCTCTGTGGCAGATTTCACTCAGGATTTTACTTTTGCTCTTGCTGTCCATGATGAAATAACGGACATGGTAACGCATGTGGTCGGAATAGAACCAGTTAACACCAATGGTCTCGAAACTTACTGATAACATCATACTTCTTATAATATATTCTTGATATTTTTGTAAACATCTAGTCTTTAATAGATTTTGAGATACACATTTGTTAAAGGAAAGAAGTGGACAGTGAATGGCTGGAGGAAAGTTCTGTGGAGAACAACTAGGACATTTTTGTTTCGAACAGAAGAACTTGTGTAAGACACAGAAGAGGTGACAAGATGTTAGCAGACTGCCTCACCCTCACAGTCAAACATGGAGGTGGAAGCTTAATAATTTCACTTGGAGCAGGTAAGAAAGACATTCCAGAAAAAGTGATAGGAATCCTAACCCAACATGGCTACCGTTCCATACTTCCCCATTACACCATGCAATTCCGGAATCTCTAAGCTTTAAGCTCTGTAAACATTAGAGAGCGAACAGTCGTCTGGAGTGATATCTATTAGAGAACGTCCTGTCCAGTCACCTTAATCCTATTGAACTGCTCTGGGATGATGGATCACAAGAAAAATCTACTAGTGAAGAACACCTTGAGTTTTATAAGAGACATGGCAAAGTATTTCAGATGAATGTTTGGAGAAACAAACCGTCCGGATTTGATGTTTTTGTTTGGCCGCATAGAAACAAAAATAACTTACACGTGTATCCTAAAAAACATACAATTCTAGGAGTTTCCACACTTTTGACAGGCGCTGCACATGGAGAAGATTTGATGGATATTACATCAGGAAAATATTTATCATGTCGCCTTTGGTCTAATGTACCGTATATATTAAAATAATTAGATTTCCACAAACGTCATTTTATTTTATTATTTTTCAAAGTAAGGTCTGCAAATAGCTTTAAAAATATCAAAGTTTATATATTTTACTTCCTTCTTAGATACTACATTGACTTGTTGGATCCATGGCTGTTTGATCTGGATCTGTTAAAACATGTGACATTTGTTTACTTAGAAAGCTTTGACATTTGTTTACTTAGAAAGGATTTCCTATACACATTCTGAGACAACACTGATCTGAGTCTCGCAGCTGGACTCCAGACTCTAAAATAATTATAATAGTAATAATAAAATAGTATTAAAGCACTGAAAAAAACTGTATTCAAAACGGCATTCAAGTGCACACTGATCCCATGACTAAGAAACCCAAAGTTTAGGATGAAAGAAACTTTTACTAATATAATTCTAAACTTTCATTACTAAAAAAATAAACCTGGACTGAGATTGTCTTACCTCCTCCTCCTCCTCAGGGGACTGCAGGCAGCAGCACACAGAGCTCCAAAAGTTCATTTTAGAGGAAACAAACAAGCCAGACAATGGTGAGAAAAGCTCCAGGTGACATTAGAGTCACGATTTTCACGTGATCAGAAATTTTCCCCCACCTAACGTGTTTTACTAGTTATTAACGGTATGAACCACAAGGGGGCGCTTTACACACAGGTAAATGTAATATTAGACAAAATGCAGTGTGTGTGTGTGTGTGTGTGTGTGTGTGTGTGTGTGTGTGTGTGTGTGTGTGCACGATATACAGCCCTAGTTCTTAGTCCACTTCATTAGAAACATCCGCATACCTTTTCAGTTCATACAGATGTTTAATCAGCTAATCACGTGGCAGAAGTTCAATGTATAATCATGTACATACAGGTCACCAGGACACACACACACACACACACACACACACACACAGAGCTGTAAATGTGATTTTAGACAAAATGCACAAGAATGGATCAGTACATGCGTGTGTGTGTGTATGTGTACACTATATATAGGCTCATTTCCTTATCCACTTTATTAGGAACATCTGTATACCGTAACAATGCATACAGTTATCTAATCAGCCAATCACGTGGCAGCAGTTCAGAGTATTAATTCGTACACATGCAGGTCAAAAGGACACACACACACACACACACACACACACACACACACACACACACACACACACACCCTGGTGAGGGTGTAACAGAAACAACATGCACAAAATATTTCCGCTTTCATTTCTGTGCTGTATAAATTCCAACCACTAGAGGTAGCCATTGAGGCACATTTAGATTGCCTGGTTATTTGCGTGTGTGTGTGTGTGTGTGTGTGTGTGTGTGTGTGTGTGTGTGTGTGTGTGTGTGTGTGTGTGTGTGTGTGTGTGTGTGTGTGTGTGCGTGTGTGTGTGTGTCTCTGTTCAATGGTCCATGGGTGGATTCTAGTGGATAGAGTACAAGTCTGTAATTATCTATCTATTGTATTTCTTGTAATAAACCACTTTTATTGAGAAAAACAAGAATTGAACTGCAAAAAAAGCTCACAATTTAGACTTTTCATTTCCTTGTTTTCTGTGAAAGGCTCACATCGTTTCGGAATACAACAATTTACTCATATAGAGATTGAAGACATGAAAGCACACACACAATGATGTAACTGGGTGATGATGTAGCTTAGTGGTTGAAGTCTCTGTGTTAAAAGATCGAGGATTTAAGCTCCACTATTGCCAAGTTGCCAATAACTTGAATCGTCTGTGCTCCAGGGGTGCTGTATCATGGCTGACCCTGTGCTCTGACCCCAGGTGATATGCAAAGAAAGAATTTGACTGTGCTGAAAAATACATACACCCCCATCCACTAACCAAATTAGCCTAATTTTGGGATTAACGTTTATAAAATAACAGCCTGTAGAGATAGAACTGAAGGAACATAAATGTTCACCTAAACTACTTCATGATGGTCAGGGTTATTAGACATTAAGGGCTTATTCAGAAACACTGGATGCATTGCCTGTCCTTTTTCCTGTCTTAATGTGGATTTTGTTTGCTATCGATATTAAAACCTCAACTGCACTTGCAGCTGCATGTCCTCATATATACTACATAACAAGGACATGACTACTCATTTCCTGCTTGTAGTTTTTCCCTTTCATTAGCATGTAATTTCATTTCATTCTAAAAAGATCAGAATAATCAAACCAAGACGACTACACTAAACAACCAACATGATTAAAGATATAAGACCAAAACACAACCCCTTCTGGAACTAGGTGCTACCTGGAGAACTTCCAATCATGGTATTAAAGGGGCAGTATGTGATTTCCAAATCTCCAAAGACTGCTTAGTATTTTATATATTTTAGCAGTGCAAACCTGAGAAGAGGTCAATGAAAACAGAAAGGGGTCTTCACACTCCTAATTTGGTGTTCCAGAGTAAAAAAAAAGTTTTTGCCAAACTTCCCCTTAATTACGGATTGCACCTTTAATGCACAGTGTGTGATTTAAGGTTTGGTGAGTGATGGGTCTCCATATGCTGGAGAAGTTAGTAAAGGTTACTTCCGCTTCAGCCTTCTCATCTCACACACACACACACACACGCACACACACACACAAGCATAGAGAATACAACAACTAAATAAATAAATAAATGTCACTGTAGAAGACAATGGTGGAACAGCTGTATGTAATTTGCGCTCGTGCGTTCGCCGGATGGATGAAGCGCAGCTACCTGCTGTGCGCCCGCGTTGCGGGGCGGCGGCTTCGCGCAGGGCTGCGTTTCCTCTTCCTCTTCTCCGCACACACACACCGTATCATTTTGCTGTCATCCAGGGAGTCGTTAAACTAATGGGAGCGCTGGCGAATAAAGAAAGCGTTTGACGGACGGGGGGTAAAAAAAAAAAAAAAAAAAAAAAAAAAAACCAACAAGAAGGAAAAGAAAGCGGCCCACTTAGTTGTCAATTGGGCATAAAAAAAATGACAAGAATTGAGAGAACGGATGAATGTGCGTTTAAATGAAACCATCATGTGCCAAGTGAAGAAGACAGGTGCGTGTGGATTCTGGTTCTGGTAATGTGAGAAGCTTTAATAATCCATCAGCATTACAAACCCATGAAAGCAATTCAATTTGATTTGTAGAGCATTTTAAAGAATGGGCATTGTCTCCAGCTATACAGAGATAAACATGTGAGGAAGCTGTATAAGGGTATAAGTATATTGCCTGTAAGTTTGTCCCTAATGATTGAGCCAGTGTAGCAAAACCTCAGAGATAGCATGAGGAAGAAACTTTGAGAGGAACCAGACTCAAAAGAGATCCATCATCACCAAATGTTTAGTGCAATGAGTTGCTCAGTAACTTGGATCTTTAGGCTTTTTATGCCATCGTCAGAGTGAAGAACTCCATCCATTGGTAGAGCATCAGGATGAATTGGGCAAATACGAAGAGAAGAACGAGACAGGATCACAATGGAGCCTCAATGACATGTTTAACCAAACTGATATCATGTGAGCATCACATCCGCAAATCAATTTGCAGACTCTTAATTTTCTTAATCTTTATTCAATTAGAGGAGGCTTAGACAAACTTCTAGTTTCAATGTTGTGGAACCTCTAAAGGAACCCTTCACCATGAAACACTTTGAAGGGATTTGCATTGAAATATTTGGCTTGTTTTTAGTGATGATGATGATTCAAATTTTGGTGTTGTTTCGCAAAACCAAAACAAGAGCAAGATCTACTTTAATCACTCAGTGTTCAAGGTCAAACAAGCTCATGAGAAATGCAGAAGAGGTGTAATTGGGACTCAAAGTCCCAGAATGCAATGCATCAGCATGGTGGCAAATTATAGCCAATAATCTGGATGGCTAGATTTCAATGGGAGATTACCAACTAGCAGCAGCAACGCTCTTCTAGTCAGTTTTTTATTTTTCATTGGTCCCTTTCTCAACAGTATCCAATTATGATTGACATATGGCTCCACCTGTAGTAGTACAGCATAGAACCAGCAACAAATAAATGAACTTTAAGATCCATAATAAATTTGACAATCAACACAAAGCACTTAAGAGTCTCTTATAAATGACTTGGAATGAACAATGTGTTTTGTAACCAAACAAATTACACACATTTGCAAACTACACAAGTTTTGAAATATATTTCTGCAATCATTGCAGCTTTAGATAAGCAGGTGTTTCAGGTGAAAATGTAGAATAGAATCGCCTTTATTTGTCACATATACATCACAGCACAGTGAAATTTGTTCTTCGCATATCCCAGCTTGCTTAGAAGATTGGGTCAGAGCGCAGGGTCGGCTATGATATGGCGCCCCTGGAGCATAGAGGATTAAGGGCCTTGCTCAAGGGCCCAAGAGTGGAAGCTTGGCGATACCAGGGCTTGAACCCCCGACCTTCCAATCGGTAACCCAGCGCCTTAACCGCTGGAGCTACCACTCCACCCCATGTAATGGCGTCTTTAGTAAAAAGGTCAATATAGAAAATAATGCTGCTGACTTTGTAAACTTTCGCTTGTAAATAAATATGCACTGAATACGATAGTGTGAATATTGTTAGATGTTTGATGAAGGATAAAAAAAAAGTCATTGGGTGTATTAAGTAGTTGAGCAAAACAACCTGGATATGAATTAAAAGCAGGTTGAGAATGGAAAACAGGCAATAGGAAATCTGATAAAGAAGTGTAGTGAAGTGAATCAGAGGAAATTAAATACTCATGCTGTGAACAACCCCACACTTTTCAAGATGATTATACTATGGAAACAAATTTTAATCTTCTAAAATATCATATACACAATTTAATACTACTTTCTTACAACATCTCCAGATCATTACGTGCATGATCGGTGATCAGAAACGTATATGTTTTCAACAGCTCTACTGTTTCAATATTTTGCAAGTTTTTTCACCTGAACTACCAATCTGTATTATATTACCCTAACATTGGATAAGCTGTGAACAATTGCACAAATCAAGACACACTTGTGAATTGTAAACGTATCCAAGTGACTACCTTGTAAATCTGATAAGAAAATGCAATTAGTTTACCAAGCTGTCATCAAAGCTAAATGTAGCTACTTTAGACAATCTTATTATAAAATATATTCTGGGTTGTTTAATTTTTGTTTACTATATAATTCCATAGGTGTTTTTTCATAGTTTGGATGTCGTCAGTCGCTCCAAGGCCTTCAGTGGTGTCCTACCTGAATCATTCCACCTCTTAATACCATCATAATGACGGCATGGTTATAGAAACCATCAATATTAAAGAGAAATGCAGTATCACAGGGCGCTAAATCACAGACTGGAATCTCATACAGCCAGAATGAATGGCATTACTAAAACAAGAAACCCATTGAAAACACAATTCAACAGGTCTCCTTTCACTGTAGCCACAGCTGCACTACCCTCATGCATCATCTCTAGCAAAAGCATCAATATGACTGATTATTTAAAAGTCACTAAATTAATTCATTTTTAATTACAAATTCAGTGCACTTTCGAACCCACTTCACAGCTACAGTACAATACTGTAGACTTCTTCTCAACACAGAACACAAGCTATAGATTTCCCTGTATACAAAGAACTTCCGTCCGGTCCGCGTGTTCACTTTTTCCCGCGAAACTACAAAGCCATATGCCGTGGAATCTACCATTCTAAAATCACCTCAGGCAGAGAGGGGGAGGCAAATCCGAGATAACGCGCTAATTGTGTTTTGTTTCGCGATAAACGAATATACATATATGCCATTTTGTAAATGTAATTTTTGGTTATTAAAAGTGTATATGTAGCAAGCGGTTTATATTATATTTCGGGTGTTCTTTTCTTTATGCCCGTCGAACACCCCTACGACTGAGTTCTGTTTGAGTGAGCTCTTATTGTTTTTTAAACTCTTCATTTTGCTGGATGTGGATCATCAGCTGGAGCTCTCTCTCTCTCTGTTTGTGTTTGTGTTTGAGGAGTAATACAGTATTTGGAGACATATGTGTGCAACAATGAAGGTAAAATTACAATATAGTGTAATTTATATCACTTTTGATTGTATTATTAAAAACAGCAGACGAAAAGGAGCTAAATTTTAAGACATTCATGCGTTAAAGAACCTGTGCTGTATGTATGCATGCTTGCATGTATGTGTGTGTGTTTGTATTGTGAAAATTAAAACTATAAAGTAAATATATTTACATTTTTCAGGTCCACATGTGGCATATGCAAACAAGTCAATTTATTCTGGAATACATTTGTGCAAAGTATAATATTTATTCATTTCTCAAAGGATTAAAAAAAACCCACCTTTATTCTGTTTTATTTTTATTTTCTTGACACAAAATAGATAAAATTCTTTATTTGTAAGTTGAGTTTGCCATCACTTATAAAAAGTATAAAAAAATATACCTAATTTAAATAATGTAAAATAAATGTTTACATTTTAATATTCTACGTATTCCTGTTTACAAATTTTATAATAAGAAAGCATTAAGAAAATCACTACTTTTACATTTTTTATTTTAATATTCTGCATATTCGTACGTACGTTTTAGTTTTTTTGTGTGATTTTAATGATGGAAAAAATACGAAAACTAAACTAAAAATCTTTTTTTTTTTTTTTTTACTGATTTTAACTTTTATTTCTTTACAATTCTTTTGAGCAGTGATAAACTTTGTAGTAATTAAAACACCTAAAGAAAGGTGCAAAAAAATTGAGTTAAAATATATTGTTTTATTAATATCACTAACTAAATACTGCAGTTTTTTTATAACTGATGTACTTGTAGAATGTTAACGTGCAAATAATTATAAAATATTGACGTCATAAAATGACGTATGTTTGTTATTGTCATTGTTTGAGGTGAGAGAACATCTTGTAACATCTTGTAGCTTCCTCAGGATTTGTTAATGAATAGATAAATAAAATCGTGTTGTGAAGTGTAAATTAAAAACAATGCAAATATTTTAGAAACAAGAAAACATATCAAACATGTAGAAACTATAAATGTACCATTTTAAGGAAAAATCAGGTTGTATTGAATTTGATGGCCACGACACACATCATCTTTAAAAAAAAAAAAAGCTGATGAGAAGATAGATGGAAGCATATGTTGCTCTAAATCCTGTATTTACCTTTCAGCATTGATGGTTCTATTCCAGATGTGAAAGCTCCCCATTTTATTTCCTAATAAACCCCTATACCATCAGAGATGCACGCTTTAAAACATTGATATATAAACAAATAAGCTCAGGCCTGGAGAAGATTTCTGGATCATGTTCACATATGGCTTCTTGTGGTAGAGAGGCATGATCGAACTTCAACCTGAAATCGTGGGTGGCACCGTGAACTGATCGATGGATCACTTTGTTCATCCCAGAATAAAATTCGAATAAAAGTTGTTTATTTACTGCACTGGAACAACAACTTGTATACTAAATATCCTGATGTTCATTACACTGGCATTTTCTCAGTTAATGCATTTATAATATTCTTTGAAACAGATTAGTGTGTGAGTGAGTTTGATAGAAGGTAAAGCCTGGATAACTCTTTGATTCCATTTTCAGAAAGCCTTGGTGGATATATTTGAAGGTCCGAGCGACGAGGAGGAGTTTCTCGGTTTTGAAGGGGCATCTTCAGGGCAGTTTTCTGAAGAAAGCCGAGACAGTCTCCACTCCCAAACCTCATGGAAGCCGGTCAGATATTATTACTGTTTGAAGGCAGCAAACCCAAGTATCCATTGTTCTCTAGAACAGTTTTCATGGTTGTGTTCCAGGTTCTTCGCTTTCGATCTAAATTCATTACGGATGAGCTGGCTCAGGTCTTCATGGACACAGACAGTGAAGAGGAGTTTGAAGGTTTTGGTAAAGCAGAGAGCTCTCTCCTTAACAGCTGGATGAGCCCCATGGTAATGCTACATATGTTTTTTTTGTTGTTGTTGTTGTTTTTTAAGCTTGTTCTAAAGAGCATGAGTGTCTGTTCTCAGTCATTACTTTCCAGGTACATTGAGCAGTATATTAAGCCTAGAAGTAGTGTTTAAATGTTAGTGCAAATGTTGCCTTGATATTCCCAGAATGCAGTTCAGTTGCATGACATAGACTGTTTTGTGTTATTGAAGATCTATGAAACGGATGAACATATTAGCATAAAATATGACGTTTCAGAATCTGATCAGTTTAAGCAGGTGTACAGGTAGAGGTAGGGTTGAGGTGAAGAGGTAGCATAAAGGTAGGGTTGAGGTGAAGGGTTAGGGTTGAGGTGATGGGGGGGTAGCATTAAGATAGGGTTGAGGTGAAGAGGTAGCATTAAGGTAGGGTTAAGGTGAAGGGGTAGGGTTGAGGTGAAAAGGTAGGGTTGAGTTGAAGAGGTACCATTAAGGTAGGGTTGAGGTGAAGGGGTAGCATTAAGGTAGGGTTGGGGTGAAGAGGTAGGGTTGAGGTGAAGGGGTAGGGTTGAGGTGAAGAGGTAGGGTTGAGGTGAAGAGGTAGGGTTGAGGTGAAGAGGTAGGGTTGAGGTGAAGAGGTAGGGTTGAGGTGAAGAGGTAGGGTTGAGGTGAAGAGGTAGGGTTGAGGTGAAGAGGTAGGGTTGAGGTGAAGAGGTAGGGTTGAGGTGAAGAGGTAGGGTTGAGGTGAAGAGGTAGGGTTGAGGTGAAGGTTTTCTGAAGAAAGCCGAGACAGTCTCCACTCCCAAACCTCATGGAAGCCGGTCAGATATTATTACTGTTTGAAGGCAGCAAACCCAAGTATCCATTGTTCTCTAGAACAGTTTTCATGGTTGTGTTCCAGGTTCTTCGCTTTCGATCTAAATTCATTACGGATGAGCTGGCTCAGGTCTTCATGGACACAGACAGTGAAGAGGAGTTTGAAGGTTTTGGTAAAGCAGAGAGCTCTCTCCTTAACAGCTGGATGAGCCCCATGGTAATGCTACATATGTTTTTTTTGTTGTTGTTGTTGTTTTTTAAGCTTGTTCTAAAGAGCATGAGTGTCTGTTCTCAGTCATTACTTTCCAGGTACATTGAGCAGTATATTAAGCCTAGAAGTAGTGTTTAAATGTTAGTGCAAATGTTGCCTTGATATTCCCAGAATGCAGTTCAGTTGCATGACATAGACTGTTTTGTGTTATTGAAGATCTATGAAACGGATGAACATATTAGCATAAAATATGACGTTTCAGAATCTGATCAGTTTAAGCAGGTGTACAGGTAGAGGTAGGGTTGAGGTGAAGAGGTAGCATAAAGGTAGGTTTGAGGTGAAGGGGTAGCATTAAGGTAGGGTTGAGGTGAATATGTAGGGTTGAGGTGAAGGGGGGTAGCATTAAGGTAGGGTTGAGGTGAAGAGGTAGGTTTGAGGTAAAGAGGTAGTATTAAGGTAGGGTTGAGGTGATGGGGTAGGGTTGAGGTGAAGGGGTAGCATTAAGGTAGGGTTGAGGTGATGGGGGGGGTAGCATTAAGGTAGGGTTGAGGTGAAGGGGTAGGGTTGAGGTGAAGAGGTAGCATTAAGGTAGGGTTGAGGTGAAGAGGTAGCATTAAGGTAGGGTTGAGGTGAAGGGGTAGGGTTGAGGTGAAGAGGTAGCATTAAGGTAGGTTTGAGGTGAAGGGGTAGCATTAAGGTAGGGTTGAGGTGAATATGTAGGGTTGAGGTGAAGGGGGGTAGCATTAAGGTAGGGTTGAGGTGATGGGGGGTAGGGTTGAGGTGAAGGGGTAGGGTTGAGGTGAAGGGGTAGGGTTGAGGTGAAGGGGTAGGGTTGAGGTGAAGGGGTAGGGTTGAGGTGAAGGGGTAGGGTTGAGGTGAAGGGGTAGGGTTGAGGTGAAGGGGTAGGGTTGAGGTGAAGGGGTAGGGTTGAGGTGAAGGGGTAGGGTTGAGGAAGGTAGGTAGGGTTGAGGTGAAGAGGTAGCATTAAGGTAGGGTTGAGGTGAAGGGGTAGGGTTGAGGTGATGGGGGGTAGCATTAAGGTAGGGTTGAGGTGAAGGGGTAGGGTGGAGGTGAAGGGGTAGGATTGAGGTGAAGAGGTAGCATTGAGGTAGGGTTGAGGTGAAGGGGTAGGGTTGAGGTGAAGGGGTAGGGTTGAGGTGAAGAGGTAGCATTAAGGTAGGTTTGAGGTGAGCAGGTAGGGTTGAGGTGAAGAGGTAGCATTAAGGTAGGGTTGAGCTGAAGAGGTAGGGTTGAGCTGAAGAGGTAGGGTTGAGGTGAAGGAGTAGGGTTGAGGTGAAGGTGTAGCATTAAGGTAGGGTTGAGGTGAAGGGGTAGGGTTGAGGTGAAGAGGTAGCATTAAGGTAGGTTTGAGGTGAGCAGGTAGGGTTGAGGTGAAGAGGTAGCATTAAGGTAGGTTTGAGGTGAGCAGGTAGGGTTGAGGTGAAGAGGTAGCATTAAGGTAGGTTTGAGGTGAGCAGGTAGGGTTGAGGTAAAGGGGTAGCATTAAGGTAGGGTTGAGGTGAAGAGGTAGGGTTGAGGTGAAGGAGTAGGGTTGAGGTGAAGGAGTAGGGTTGAGGTGAAGGGGTAGCATTAAGGTAGGGTTGAGGTGAAGGGGTAGGGTTGAGGTGAAGGGGTAGGGTTGAGGTAAAGAGGGTAGGGTTTAGGTAAAGGGGTAGCATTAAGGTAGGGTTGAGGTGAAGAGGTAGGGTTGAGGTGAGCAGGTAGGGTTGAGGTGAAGAGGTAGCATTAAGGAAGGGTTGAGGTGAAGAGGTAAACAAGGGTACCATTAAAAATAGGTTAGAAAATAGCATGGTTTTTAATGTCAAACGTCATTGAAAAATACACCAACTTAAATGTTAAAGTGTCAAAAGTTTTGACTTATTAGAAAAGTAACGTTTTAATGTTTGTGTTTTTTGTGTGTGCCGTTTCCAGTAATTACTGTCCTCTTCATTTCCCAGGATTGTGAGCCAGAAGAAGACAGCGATGACATCGGTTTTTATTCAGATGACGACGACGACGACGATTTGGTCTCGGCAAAAAGGCGGAGCTCAGGATTGTGCGTTGCGTTCAGGTTTCCCGCCAAAAAAAGCTCCCAGCCTGTGGAGAGAAGCAGAAAGAGGCGAAGAGGTGGTGCCGATCCACCCGCTGCTCAGAAGAACAGAAAAGTCGAGAAAAGTTCCAGAGTGCCTGACAGTGACTCTGAGGAAGAGGAGAAGGAGGAAGACAAGCGGGAGAAAGTCAAACTAACCGAGGCAGATGTACAGATACTGAGTCAAAGAGCTAAAAACATTCAGGAGAATAAAGCAATGGTAAATATTCTTTTAGAACTTTTTTGAAAATTTGTAAATTTCAACTCTAAATGTTTTTTATTGTGTGTGTGTGTGTGTAGTTGGCAAAGCTATTTGCAGACTTGACTTCATTACCTGACCTCTCTGAAAAGACCACGCCTATGGTAAGTGCTGTATTTGACTAAATTGACGTTTGTGTAGCCTTTAATATAACATATTCCTAAAAAATATACAGTTGTGTTCAAAATTATTCAACCCCCAATGCTGTAAATGGTTTTAGGGAATTTAGTGTACATTTGTAATTGTATTCAGAATGAAATCCTACAAGGACTTCTTAAAGAACCATATGCAACTAAAATGACATCAATTAGTTTTGTAATACAGTAGTAAATGTTTTCTTTTGTGAATTCTTCATTGACATAAATATTCAACCCCTTAAAGACCACCACTCTGAAGAACAGAGGTTCAATGAAGTGTTTTCAATCAGGTATTGAAAACACCTGTGGATATCAGGGAGCAGCAATAAAGCCTAATAAGCACCAATTAGGCAGCTTTTAAATGACTGTGATACTCAGCTCCTTCTAGACATTTACTGGTGTGGTTACAAACATGGTGAGGTCAAGAGAATGGTCCAGGAAGACAAGAGAACAGGTGATTACTCTTCACAAGAAGGGCAATAGCTATAAGAAGATTGCAAAGATGTTAAACATACCAAGAGACACCATAGGAAGCATCATTCGCAAATTCAAGGCAAAGGGCACTGCTAAAACGCTACCTGGTCGTAGCAGAAAGAAGATGCTGACTTCGACTGCTGTGCGCTACCTGAAGCGTAGAGTGGAGAAAAGTCCCTGTGTGACTGCTGAGGAACTGAGAAAAGATCTGTCAGATGTGGGTACTGAAGTTTCTGCTCAGACAATACGGCGCACCCTGCGTAATGAAGGCCTCCATGCCAGAACTCCCAGGCGCACCCCCTTGCTGTCCCCAAAGAATAAGAAGAGTCGACTGCAGTATGTCAAAAGTCATGTGGACAAACCACAGAAGTTTTGGGATAGTGTTCTGTGGACTGATGAAACAAAATTAGAACTGCTTGGGCCCATGGATCAACGCAATGTTTGGAGGAGGAAGAACAAGGCCTATGAAGAAAAGAACACCTTGCCTACTGTGAAGCATGTCGGGGGGTCAATCATGCTTTGGGGCTGTTTTGCTCTTGCAGGTACTGGGAAGCTTCAGCATGTGCAAGGTACCTTGAATTTTCTTCAGTACCAAGAGATATTGGATGACAATGTGATGCAGTCCGTCACAAACCTGAGGCTTGGAAGACGTTGGACCTTTCAACAGGACAATGATCCCAAGCATACCTCCAAGTCCACTAGAGCATGGTTGCAGATTAAAGGCTGGAACATTTTGAAGTGGCCATCGCAGTCACCAGACTTAAATCCGATTGAGAACCTCTGGTGGGACTTAAAGAAAGCAGTTGTAGTGCGCAAGCCTAAGAATGTGACTGAATTGGAGGCTTTTGCCCATGATGAATGGGCGAAGATACCCGTAGATCGCTGCAAGACACTTGTGTCAAGCTATGCTTCACGTTTAAAAGCTGTTATAACTGTAAAAGGATGTTGTACTAAGTGCTAAGATTGAATGTCACTTGGGGGTTGAATAAAACTGATAATGATGTGAGCTCAGAAAAGACATTTGTGGTTATTTCATTATAAATGTTACGTTATATTTGTCTGACCTACACGTGCCTCTTTGATTTAATTGTAAGCAGGATGACTGAATGATCATAATCAATGTCAAACTGACCAAAACAATCAATTTCACTGGGGGTTGAATAATTTTGAACACAACTGTGTATATATATAAAAACAACAACAAAAAAATCTCTGTATGGCCCGGTACAAAATTATCCACGACCCGGCACTGATCTGTAGCCCTGTGGTTGTACCCCTGGTATTAATATCCTATAAATATTCAGGTGTGAGTTCGGAGCATAGAGGTAGTTTTTTTAGTCAGTGTTCTAAATGAAAACTCTGCTCATAAACACCTGTAACCATAGTAACATCTAATTCCATACAGAGCGAGACAGCAATTGTAGACTAACATGTAAATGAGACTGTAGATGTTTCCCAACGAACTTACCGAGCTACATGGAGATTTTCTGCGCGAACTTACACACGGAATTTTGACAAACCGGTCGAGGCACGAGATCAACTGGTGGAGAAAATATTCCGATTTAAAATAGAACAAAAAACAGCACCAGCACAGATCAATATTAGTAAAGACTTTATATTTATTTGGATGTTTTTTGATCTTTAAATTGAATTGTTGTTGGGTATTTAGGGGAATAATGGTGCAGCACCTTAATAATGTGCAGCACTTTAATTAAAGGTGTTGGAAAAACACATACAATGAAAAATAACTCATTTTGGCCTAAAAAAAACCCCTCACACTTAAACCAGACCCATGCTATTTAATTGTAGATGGTGTATGTGGCTTTAAAAGCAAATATGCAGTGTACAAAATAAACAATTTCATAGGTATTTCATTGTTCTTTTTTTATTGTTTCCAACTTGCTCTCTAAAAACAGAAAAAGAAAAAGCCGCAGACTCCGAGAAAGCGTCTGTCTGAGGTACAGGGCGAGAGACGAAACCCGAGCCGCAAAGCCAGACCACCAGAGCATTTCGGGATTGAGCAGGAACCGGTTGAATCTACGAAACCAAGAAAGAGTGTAGAATTCGATCTGAAGAAACTGATGGAGGTAAAAATAAATCAATGTATATTGTGCTGAAGCCACCATCTAAATAACCTTTCATACAATCCGGTGATTTCTATCACTGTAAGGTTCCAGTTGCTGATTTTGGTTTTCGAACACAGATTGACGAAGAGCTGCGAGTGAACAGAGACACGCCAAGAAGGAAATTCAGAAAGCGAAGTTCTTTACGAATGCCTGAGGACATCACGGAGGAAGAGCTGGACAACGTGGCTGATCGAGCTAAAGACAAAATACTCGATAAAGAAAATGTGAGTAAAGACGATGTGTATTTTTGCAGTAGACATTATATACAAGGATCACAGATTCCGTTATCAGTTATTTTCATGCACTAGCACTTTGCAAAAAAAGATAGATATCTCTTTCTAATTCCCTCCATATTTCTTTATTCATCCTGAAAGACTTCTGGTTTATCAGTCATTTTGTGTGGGGACACGTTGCTGTTCATTCGCACAGAAATCTGTCCTTTTTTTGGAAAACAGGTCATACAGCACTGTAATTTTTACATGGTGTATATTTTTTTCTTTTACTGATATTGTAGGGCAGCACGTGTCACCAGTGCAGACAGAAGACTTTGGACACTAAGACGGAGTGCAGGAACCCGTACTGTCAGGGGGTCAAAGGGCAGTTCTGCGGTCCCTGCTTGCGCAACCGCTATGGAGAGGACGTCCGTAAAGCTCTGTTAGATCCGGTAAGTTTATAGAAGAAAAAATAAATAAATCTCCATCCTTGAATGCTGCATGGATTCACAATCCATTTCTACAGTATGCAGCTCATTCTGAACAAGTCCCTCAAATACTGCTGGAGTTGCGATGTAGAATCTTATATAACACCTTCTGACCAAACAGTGGTTTAAATTTACTGAGTAAATAAAATGTATATAATTTTTGAAAACGAATTTAGTGGTCTGGTGAGTCCCGGTTTCCGTAGTTACAGCTCTGTCTCAAACTCGTGGCGCTTTACGATTTCGGGTGATGTAATGCAACCCGATTTCATAAAAAATGTATGGAGTTTTAACTAGTATTACAGTTAAGGATTGATGTGTGTATGTGTGTGTGTGTAGACATGGGAGTGTCCTCTGTGTCGGGGTATCTGTAACTGCAGCCTTTGTCGTAAACGGGACGGACGCTGTGCCACCGGTGCTCTTACTCACTTAGCCAAATATTACGGCTACAACAACGTCAAGGAATATCTAGAGAGGTATGTACACTCCATTTCCACACGCTGAATTAGTTTTTTCACTTATTTCTCGTCTTTCCTTTTGTCTCGATTGAACTGTAGTTATGCTGCTAAATATACTGCGAGATGAAGGACATGATACTGAATACAGGACAGAGGGTGGACACTGAGATTCGGTCTACAAACCGGTGCAATGCTAATGATCTTACTGTCCTACAGTTTACTTTTATTTTAAATTTATCCTTGTAACCATTTATTATTAATAGTTAAACCAGTACAGTAAAGTGTGTGTGTGTGTGTGTGTGTGTGTGTACGTACATGTATATTACTTTTTTTGGCTGCTCCCATTAGGGGTCACCACCATCTTTCTTCTACATCTCCCTCTTTTAAATTACCTACCTGCATGTCTTCCATAACCACATCCATAAACCTCCTCCTTGGTCCTCCTCTTTTTTCCTCCTTCCTGGCAGCTCCATCCTTCTACTGATATACCCCCATGTCCCTCTTCCGTCACATGTCCAAACCATCTCAATCGTTCTCACTTTTTGAATATTTTTTAAACGTAACTTTTTATTCTTCAGTCTGCAGAAGGACCACGACTGAAATCAGGCCAGTGTGCGCGTATGTGCAGGAACCCTACTGTAAGACATCAAAGGATTAAAAGAAACGCTGCAGCGTTTCATCTCACACATCTGTACAGTACACGAGACGACCACAGACAGGAATTCTGAGTAGGTTTGCTCCACTGATGAGGAAAAACTGAAAACCTCTTCTTGCTCTTGTGTATTTCTATCGAGCTCTCTGACACTGGAGTCATGCAGCAGGCATGTACACTTTATCCTGAACCACGATACGTACCGCCACAGTAGTTTCCTTCTCTAAAGTGTTTATCGAATCCAAGACAGATTTAAACCGGGTTAATTTACAGATTTATATTAAACTCAATGTGTAAATGGTAAAGATATCCCTCACAAGTGTCCTTAGACGTTCTCACAAGGTTTACTGTGCTTGTAGAGAAGATGATAAAGCCTCATTATCACCTCTCCTTAGAGACTCATCACTCACACTAGCGCTCTTTATTGTTTATTTTTTTAATTCGTTTGTTTTTGTTTTTATAAATATACTTATTTTGCAACTGCACATCATTACTGTGTGTGTGTTCAATACACAAATATATTACGTCTAAACAGCAGTCGAGAAATAATGTGATATTTGACACCTAAATAAATATAAAAGTGTTTTTTTAAGTATCTTAGATTCGAGACATTTCAATACACCTGTTCAAGACACTGAATTCTGACTACAGTCATCAGAACGCTGTTATTTTTCCTCTGTATTACAGCACTTTACATTCTTTTAGTGCATCTTAATTTGAACTTATTCTGGTTTATACTGATAAAAAACATAGTCCAATTTATGTGTGTATCACAAACCCACAACTTTTAGGGTTTATTATGATCAATAAAGGGGTCAACAGGAAATGTAACTGTTATGCAAAGTTGAAATTGTCTTCGCGTGTGTGTATACACACACACACACACACACACACACACACACACACATATCTTTATAAACATCTTCGTGACCCCTGCCAACCACCATTCACCCCCCCCCCCCCCC
>MU551628.1:2357429-2377130 GCA_024362625.1 Silurus asotus
TCTCTCTCTCTCTCTCACTGCTCAGATGCACTTCTCCTTTATCTTTTATCATCCCGAAACCTGCACAATATGAACACAACCGCTTATAATTATAGCCTCTAAATTCATGTGATTTACTTCAGTGTTATTTATGTGACATTTAAACCATGAACACTGACCCCAAGCAGCTTTACAGAATTAAACAGAAGATAAATTTACAGTTTAGTGTCATTAAAGAGTCCCTGTAAGTTTATCCTCAACGAGTCTTTGCCGAGGGAAACAACACCCACGAGCGCAGGAAAAAACATGGTGCCCTTTTACAAAACCTGAGTTGGTGTTAAATTTTCATTGTGTTTATTTCATATTTCACTGAAATGCTGACAAAAAGGACATGATGATTTGAACCTGATACCACACCAGCACTTTAATTATCTGATACTGCAGGGTTCGGGGCTTAGATTTAGGTATATAAAGTGGACGTGAATGTCGTGAGTGCACCCTGACCTGCGCTGAGCTTTTGTTCTGTGGAACGCAAGGTCAAAGTCTGTGGTTTAATCAGCTTAATCAGTGGCAGCAGGCAACACTGCTTCAGCACGAGCTCGGATCTGTTTACGTCTTAAAACGTCAGTGCAGTGAAATGTAGCGATAAAATCTGATTACGGCAGAACTGTACGTGGCTTTCTTTCAAAAATAATCTCTACTGTTGCGCATTTGTAGCATATGTGAGACTCCGACTGATAGGAATTTCAGCATGTTTACTTGGACGTCTGTGGAAGTGCAGTCGATGAAACCCAGTGGAGAGGCGTCAGGTCCAGCAAGGCCTTCTCTCCAGAATCACAATTACATTTTGATATATTTTTGAATATGAATTCAATCAGTCCCTCTTCATTTCATAGCATTTCTTGGATGCACATTTTCTATCCAGATTTAGTCTTCCAGCGATGTTCTTCCGCTCCTGAATGAGTGCGAGCTACTCGAGCATCGCCATATATCATGTCCTACAAATTCTCTGTGAAGAATTTCATGTTTGCTCTTTGTTCGGTAACGCACGTGGTCAGAATAGCACCACTTAACACCATTTGTTTTGATAACCACCTGGAGGTTCGGAGTGGAAGATCTCCTGCTATAGAGCTCCAACCCCTATAGAACAGCTTTTGGGATGAATGTGAACGCACATGTATATTATAGCACAGGGAAATTCCTTCTTCAGTGAAATATCCCAGGTTGTTGGGAAGCTGGGTCCTGGGACTCTAAAACAAACAGGGTTAAGGGCCTCGCTCAAGCATGAACCTCCAAACGTTTCAATGATACCGAGCCTTAACCACTGAGCTACCAGGACCCCAGTACCTGACTTTACTCATCCGCTTGTGACTGAATGAGTTCAAATCTCTACAAAATCCAGTAAAACATCTTTCATGAAGAGTGGTGCTTATTATAACAAAAAAGGGGATTAAATGTGGAATTATTTGCAGACTCTTTTATACTCTTTAATATTATAGTCATTTCTTTTATATGGGTGAAAAGGGTGACTGCTACAACCAAACCACAAGTTTGGGTGGGTGTGTGTGTGTGTGTGTGTGTGTGTGTGTGTGTGTATATATATATATATATATATATATATAGAGAGAGAGAGAGAGAGAGAGAGAGAGAGAGACAGGCGCGACACGCCTGCCATCAGAGAGTGTGTGTGTGTGTGTATATATATATATATATATATATATAGAGAGAGAGAGAGAGAGAGAGAGAGAGAGAAACTGGCAAGACACGTCTGCCATCAGGAAGTGTTTGTGGGGTTTTTTCACACCTACATAGAAACGGTGCTTTTTACTTGTCACATGAACTTTACAGCACAGTGGAATTCTTAATGAAACTGGAGTCAGACTGCAGTGTCAGCAATAATACAGCACCCCTGGAGCACAGAGGTTTTCAGGGCCTTTCTCAAGGGCCCCAATAATGTCAGCTCGGCAATGCCGTGGCTTAAACCCCCAACCTTCCAATCAGTAACCACTGAGCTCCAACATCCTCATGAGCCACTGTTACTCCTATACAGAGTCTCGCTTATAGACAACACCAGAGTTTTCCTTTCCGTTTTCCTTTCCGTTTTCCAAGTAGGGTCACAATCATACAAATATAATTAAGACCAATTTATTCACCTTTAATTTCAAGTGTTATGCAGGCAACGATCTTTTTTTTTCTCTCTTTTTTTTTCTTCCTTTTTTTTTTTTTTTTTACCCATTACCATAACACATTTGTACAAAGTTATTATTATTTTTTTTAAAAATATCAATAAACTGGAGCCTTTTAGGCTAACCTGACCAAAAAATATTAAATGTCATGAACACAAAGAAACATCTTAGAAAAAGATTTTACAAATGAGATGCCACTAGAAAATATCGAAGGAGGGGGGAAAAAAATTAATCAGTCATCACAAAATATTACCAAAAAACATCTAAATTCGTTTGGTATTAACCACTCATCTGAATTATTCTTTTTTTTTTTTTAAACCCATCTGAAATGTGTTATGGTGTGAGAGAAGCATTTGTATAAATAAAAAAAAAATGCTATGGTTATGTTTATATATATAAAATAAAAATAAAAAAAAGACCACAAATAGAAATTGTTTCTATGAGGTGAAAAAAACCCAAACATGCTGCACATAATCTCTGACTCAACAGCGTACGATACACACCAGCGACTGGAAAGGGCAAATATTCAAATAAAGGATAAATAATAAATTAGGGATATTAGACAGTCTGTGGTAACAGATAGAACAAGGGAAAGTAAAAGGACATAAAAATAAAAAAAAGATTAAAGAAACCCCCCCCCCAAAAAAATTTCACGAATTTCCACGATAAAACAAAATATATATATATAAAAAGAGGGAAAAAAAAAAACGCCACCAGACAGTTTTAGAACATCAAACTGAGCTACGAGAGCTTGACTGGCCGAGCGGGTGGCCGCGGATCTACAATGATTCGGGGATTTGTTTTGATGTCACGGACAATATGGAGAAGATGCCGAATGTGAATGTGAGGATGATGACGACGACGACGACGAAGAGGACGTTCATCTAAGGAGAGGAGGAAATTAGCTGAGGAGTTCTAAAAACTTGGGGGGAAATTCTGAGATTTTTGGAAATGACGTCTCCTTACTGGCCACAGTGTTTACTAACGTAGAAAAGAAGCGTGTGGTCAGCTGTGTGTGTGTGTGACTGTACACGAAATGATAATCGTCCCTTCGTCAGAAAACCCCGGCCCCTCCCCCGACGTGAGCCTCTCGCTCATCACTCCGTGTTAAGGCATTGTAGCATTCGTATGACTTTTTCAGACGCAAAGAGACCGTGGTCTCCACCCCCCCCCCCAACACCCCCACCCCATGCTTCATCCGGATAAAAATCTATTTCGCCCCCTACTTAATGTAAACATGGTTTCACAAGGATTGTCTTTATAGTATTGCTTTCATTGAACCTAGCAAAGATCAGGAAGCCAAATTCGCCTCTCGTGATTTTCGTTTATTTTTATTTTTTCCCCTCCCAACATCGTCCTTCTTTCTATTTATATAGGAATGTATTATCTCTTTTAAATATAAATATTTCAAGTTTTTTTTTCTATTTTTATTTTTATTTTTTGCAATTTGTGCTTTATTATGGTTTGCGTTTCGCTGCGTCGGGTTCCGTCTTGTCCTGTCTCCTTCGTAGATTTACTCGAGATCTGCATAAACGTCGTTTCTCTGAAAGGTCTACAAATGCGTGGCGCCCGAACGGCCGGCGATGTGACGCCCCCTTTGGAGACCGACTCGGTGTGGAACGCCGCTCGCACTTCGAGCCGTTTCGGTCCCGGATTTCCTCTGACTGCATTCGATAAACTGCTTATGTTAAAAACCCCCCCCCCTTTTTTTTTTTTTTTCCCCACCCCTCACTATACCACCAGCTCCTGGTAATAAGTCGATCCATAGTTTGAGAGAAGATGTACAATTTTTGTGCATAGAGACAGAATTTAATCCGAAAGGAAAAAAAAAAAATTTAAATAATAAAGACTCTCCGTAGTGGATTTGAGTATTTGAGTACTGGGGAAAAAAACCGATCCCTCGTGGTTCTGCTGTAAATAAAACATTCTCGAAAAAGACTCGTCTCGTTTCTGATAATCACTGCACGTCTTTTTAAAAACCAAAATTCGCATTGATAATCTTTAGATCCTTTTCTAATATAATAATTTGTTTTATATTTTCATAGGAAGAAAAACAAACAAAAAAAACAAAACAAAAACAAACAATCTGTCCATGGAGCTGTCCATTCTCAAAAGAACGAGAAAAAGGAAAATAGAAACGAAAATGACAAAAACGAACAAAAGGCAGACAACTAAAAAGCTGATATACGTAGAACACGGTGCTTTTGAAGAGGACGAGTCGGAGCCCGAGCTTCTCGAGCTACTCGAACTCCTCCTCCAGGTTGTTAGACGTGGTGGGCGTAGCCGGGTCCGAATCCTGCGAGATGGAGGAGACGGTGACGATCCTCGGCGAACCCAGCGCCTCCTCTACCTCGTCCTCCATGTCCTCGGTGGTGAGGATGGCCAACGCGGCGCCGCCTTTTTTGCCCTGGTGGGTTTTGATGTGCTTTGACAGGTGGTCGCTCCTCATGAACCTCTTGGAACATTCCGGACACTCGAACCTCTTTTCACCTGAAAGAGCAAAGCGGGATTGTGTAAAGGGTACATAAAAGTCACGTCATTATTTTTTTTATTAACGTCGTTTATTATTATTATCATTTATAAAGTAAAAAAAATTATTTAAACGATTTTAAACAAAACGCCTGCTTGGTTTAAAAAAAAATAAAGAATATATAAAAATACAATTGAAATTGATTAATCGATTAAATACACCCAAATAAAATTGATTAAAATATTTAGAAAAATAAAAAATCTACAATTTATATATGACCCCAATGTTTAATACAGATGTGTGCATGTTTTTTTTACATTTAATCTTCAATTTTCTTTTTATTTTATTTCATTTTATTTCAGCATATTTTTATTTTATGAATTTTATTTCAGCATATTTTAACAAATGTCTTCATTTAAGAAAACAAACTATTCAGTCAATCAATTTATTTATTTATAAACGATTCCTATCATTGTCATTCACTCCTTTGATATGTGGGATTGTCAAAAATTTCTCCTTTTTGAAAGAAATTCTTGAAGCTGTACATAAAACACTAAAGAATCCATATCGCTAGATTGTCGTAAAAACGCTGACAGGCCGATTTTGCACGTGCAGTACAAATCGTGTTTCCGGTACGGATCGAGTAGTGACGATGACACTGCGCTCAACGTGTGAGGCGGAGACTAAACACTTGAGGTACGCCACTTAATCTGTTTGTGAGGGAATTCGAATTTTAGTCATTTTTACATGTGTTACATCTCTAACCTCCACCAAAAATGTAAAAGTAAAAGTACAGTCTTCAGCTACGCAAGTATATGGGAGTAATATTGGAGTACATTCCCCCGAAAAATCACGGACGCCACCCGTTTATTTTTATTGTTTACACCGTAAATTATCCTCCTGCACACTTTAAACACACACAGAAAACATTTGCAAGGATCTAGTAAGATGAATTTTGTGTAAATTCGTAGAAACACAGTATCACATTTGTAGTGAGTACATGTACTGTGTACAGTGTACAGTTCTGCAGCAGCGTAGACTATGCGTAGTTTCTCTGCTTGTTTATTGGTTGAAGTGTTCGATCATTAGTGTCAAAAAAGAGGCGGAGTTAAAGATTTGACCTCACTGCATTCTTTACTTTCGTTGGCTAAATCTGGTGATGTATGTCTTTACCTTTTTTTTTTTTTAAGCGTGTGTGCGTGTGGTATACCCGTGTGTGTCCTGCGGTGCCGCTGAAGTTCGTCGCTCCTCGTGAAGCGTTTTCCACAGAAGATCCAGTTGCAGACGAAGGGCCTCTCCCCGGTGTGCCAGCGCAGGTGAGCTCGCAGGTGAGACGTCTTGCCGTAGACTTTCCCGCAGCCCTCCATGTGACACACGTGCTGCTTCTTTTTCGTGGGGTCATTGCTGTTTCTGTCAAGACGACACCGGAGTCACGTGTCAAACTGCTAGTTACCATGGAGTACACTTCATCATCAAATCTTTGACTGTCTTCGTTCACTGGAAAATCCCACTGGACAATCTTAGTACGGAAAGTGTCCATAAAGACATCGACAAGGTAGCTGGACTGAAATTTACTGCAGAATTACGATTTATTTATTTAGATTATTTATAACCAGATGAGTGACTAAGTTCAACGATCAGCCGTAACATTAAAAGCGCTGACGTGCGAAGTGAAGAACACTGTCAGGGAGTAGGATTTCCTAAAGCAGGAAGTGAACAGTTCTCAGTGGATATGTCGCATAAATATGGGCATGAGATCTGAGACTTTCACGAAATGGACAAAAGTGCATGTCTGGTGCGAATCAACATAATAATTGGGTATCTGTGTGTTCACTGTTTAAAATGTGTAAAAATCGATAAATCTTATAAATCCATATTCTGTTCACAATATAACAAAACAAAAACATATCGGATGTTGAAACTGAGAATATATTCCATTTTAAGGAAAAATACGGACATTTTGAATTAGATGGCTTTAACACGTCTCAAAAAAGTTTGCACCATGTTTACCATTGTGAACAATCACCTCTCCTATCCCTGTACATCTGGGAACTGAGAGGACCGTTTGCTGAAGTTTTGGGAGAGGAATGCTGTCCCATATGTGTCTGATACAGGATTCTAGCTGCCCAACAGTTCTGGGTGTTCTTTGTTGTATTTTTTGTTTCATGATGCAACTGTTTAATTTGAATAACACTTTTGTTGTCCCGTCCCAACTTTTTTTGAGACGTGGTGCAGCCATCAAATTCCAAATGACCTTATTTTTCCTCAAAATGAAATATATATTTTCAGTTGAAACATACTGTCGGTTATACTGCAAATAAAATATGGATTTGTGAGATTTGCAAATCATTGAATTCTGTATGTATTTGCATTTTACACAGTGTCTCAACTTTTTTGTAATTGTGGTTTTATATAAGTTTTATTTATATTTTATATATTCAACTAAGTACTGAGTAAAGGTTCTTTTTATTTGAAATTCAGGTTTTACTGTCATTATGGGGGGGAGTGTAGATTAATGATTAACAAAATCTGATTGATCAGACTGCAAAATAGCAATGTTGAAAAAAGTGAAAGGGGTTAAATTACACACAAATCGACTTTCATCTCAATCATACAATCAAGCAGTTGTGGTTTAAGGGCCTTGATCAAGGGCCCCAACAGTCGCACCTTGTTCTTGGATTTAAACTCACAACCTTCTGATCAGAACATCTTAACCACTGAGCCACCACTTTCTTATCCATTCATCCATCCATCCATCCATCCATCCATCCATTCATCCATCCATCCATCTTTTTCAAGAAAGGAAACCAGTAAACAAATAAAATATCCTTTCTGCCCAAATAAGTATGCAAACTATCACAATAAACATAAATATTATATGGCAGCTCACAGAACAATCCAGCCTGCGCTAGTAGTAAGAGTGTCACTATTCATTTATAGTAACAGTAATGCAAAAGAGTCCATGTGTAAGGTTGTTTTCTATTCACAGGTCAAAGCGAAAGTACCCACACTCTTGTTTCTCATTCAGTGACTTTCCCCTGTGTGAACCTGCCACTTCCGTGAGAAGCACTACCAGTAAAACAAGACCACACTATTATTAGGGGATTACTAAAGTTTGCTTGCAGGTAGAGCTCAGTATACCCAGTATACTTTCAGGAAGAACACGGATAGGAATTTATAATATAAAAGAGGTTTGATTGAACATGTGGTCACTGAATAATACCGTCCATAATGTTGGTGTCATTGTTCTTCTAGAATCCTAACAAAATGGCATGAACAGAGACGGAAGGAAACATGCTACAAGCAGGTATGACTGATAACGTACATTTAAAAGGGAAAGAATGTAAAGAAAGCTACAGATGGACTGTTTCCTCTCTCAGCTGTGTTATGAATGGAAATGGTCTGCCAGGTGAAAGTGTGTGTGCATGTGCATGTGCATGTGCTATTACATAAATCCAGAAGTATTTTTTTCTCTTACACCAGAGCAAATGGCAGCAGTAGTCATTTCTTGGAAAAGAACAAATATAAGGATAGATAGATAGATAGATAGATAGATAGATAGATAGATAGATAGATAGATAGATAGATAGATAGATAGATGTGTGTGTGTGTGTGTGTGTGTGTGTATCTATGCATGTATGAATCTAACAAATGTAAACCATTTATTATTTTAATTGATTTAATTGTATTTAATATTATTGTATATATTATTTAACCAGACGAGATTTTATTTAAAATCGTTTACAAAATTTTAACTGTTCAAATGTTGATGATCACAAATATTAATTGTAGAATATTCTATAAGGAAGTCTGGTGTGTCAGAGAAGTATGTGAGGGTGGTGCAGGACATGTATGAGGACAGTGTGACAGCAGTGAAGTGTGCAGTAGGAACGACAGACTGATACAAGGTGGAGGTTGGACTGCATCAAGGATCGGCTCTGAGCCCTTTCCTTTTTGCAGTGGTGATGGACAGGTTGACGGACGAGGTGAGACAGGAGTCTTCATGGACTATGATGTTTGCGGATGATATTGTGATTTGTGGTGAGAGTAGTGAGCAGGTTGAGAAGAGCCTGGAGAGGTGGAGGTACATGCTGGAGTGAAGGGGAATGAAAGTCAGTAGGAGTAAGACAGAGCACATGTGTGTTAGATACATGGACTATGATGTTTGCGGATGATATTGTGATTTGTGGTGAGAGTAGTGAGCAGGTTGAGAAGAGCCTGGAGAGGTGGAGGTACATGCTGGAGTGAAGGGGAATGAAAGTCAGTAGGAGTAAGACAGAGCACATGTGTGTGAAGGAGATGGAGGGCAGTGGAGTGGTGCGGTTGCAGGAAGAAGAGGTGGAGAAGTTCAGGTACCTGGGGTCAACAGTGCAAAGTAATGGAGAGTGTGTTAGAGAAGTGAAGAAAAGAGTGCAGGCAGGGTGGAGTGTGTGGAGAAGTGTGATAGCAGGAGTGATTTGTGATAGAAGAGTATCTGTGAGAGTGAAATGTAAAGTTTATAGGTCTGTGGTGAGATGTTGTAGGTTTAGAGACATTGGCAATGAGTAAAAGACAGGAGGTGGAGCAGGAGGTAGCAGAGCTGAAGATGTTGAGGTTTTCGTTGGGAGTGATGACGATGGACAGGTTTAGAAATGGTTTGGATTAAAAATGGTTTGGACATGTGCAGAGGAGGGACATGAGGTATATTGGTAGGAGAATGCTAAGAATGGAGCCACCAGGAAGGAAGAAAAGTGGAAGGCCAAAGAGGTTTATGGATGTGGTGAGGAAAGACATGCAGGTAGTTGGTTTAAAGAGAACAGATAATCAGTGTTATTCACGTCACTTTTCAGTAGTCATAAAGTTATGCCAAATCGGTGTATATACAGTGGAACCCACTTATCTCGACCTCGGTTAACTCAACAACCCTATTAAGTCGACGTTTTTTTTAAGTTAAATTTGGCGCGGAACCGCCAAATTTTTGTTTCGTCTAAGCATTTTTTAATGGTTATGTCGCCGAACCCTAAAATCTTGAGCTTGGCGCGGCACTTGGTAGGAGCGTGGTGCGGAATGTGGGATGAGCAGCAAAAGCATAGAATTAACAACAGGATCGGGGGAATCTGCAATGTGCTTTTGGAAGAAAAGCGCAGCCGTTGAGAGAGTGCCAGTGGGAAGACACGTACCGGGATACGCATGCGCGATTACAACGACCGCCGTGAACCAACATATACCAACAATAACAGACAGTGAGAGTGTGGAAGTTTTAATAGGAGCTGGTTATGATGCTAAATGAGCACCATTTGTGCGCAAATGAAGCCAGGAGCTTCAGAGAAAGCGGCCGAGAAAGCACCTGCCACACTGAAGGGGGCCGAAGGGGGCATGGCAGGTGGATTCCTGACAGTTAACAAACATGTACTATATGTACATTTTTATAGCATGCCTTCATCAAACAAATCGGGGCAACGCTGTTGTGTAAAAAACCCTCCAAAAACACATGCATGCACATTCTCATTCATTAACGCACATAATGTACATAAAGAAATTTCAAGCACGTTCATATACTGCCGCCATATTGATTTTCGTTTATCTCGATCATCGGTTACCTCGATGCTTTTTGGCGACCCCCCACGACATCGACATAACCGGGTTCCACTGTATTTAATATAGGAGTTATTTCCAGAAATTATTAAGTCTATAAACTTGCACCCATGCGTGACGATACTCTCTAAACAGGTGAATCAACAAGTAAAAAAAAACGCTTTATCCTGTCCAGTCCCGGTGTGAATGCGGATCTCACCTGCCCTCTCCGTCTCTGCAGTTGGGGCAGGAGCAGGCCACTCTGCGTAGCCTCTTGCTTGGTTGTCCTTCCTGCTCCGAGGGACTCTGTGCCTGACCCAGCTGGTCCGGACTCACTGCGTTCAGACTGTTGTTGGTTAAGTTCCCCACGGTGACAGTCATGGGGCCGGGCTGGACTTTAACACCCTCCTGACCTTGTTGCTGACCTGAGGACCAAAACCCCACATTTTTATCTACGTTTTCTAACAAGAATGTAAAAAATTTCACAAGACCAAACAACATGTCTGACAATTTAGGAGCCTATCAAGCTGCTGCAGCAAAGGCTTTTATATGTGCATTATAAAATTCCTTAGACTATCTAAGACGTACCTGAAATATCTCAGCTGGATTCTCTAGATTTGCATCTGTACACTGATTTATTAATAGGGTTTTCGGAAGTATGGATTCTCTCAAGGTCTATTTAAATTGTTCCCCAGAAACTTATTTATAGTCATTTACATTTGCAGCATTTGGCGACGCCTTTATTCAGAGCGAATTACATTAATCTGATTAGTACAAATGAGCAGCTACAGGGTTAAGGACGTTGTTAAGGGGCTCTGGAATGGGAGCTTGTCGTGAATTGGATTTTAACTCATCACCTTCCAAAGCCAAATGACTTAACCACTAAGCTACCACATCAACATTAATCACTGTCTCCTCTGGCCTGTTCACACAAAATCAATTTCTATGTCTGGTTTAACTGTATATTACTAATTCATTACACCTGGTGATTACACTAATTTATCTCTGTGTGCAATTTGGAGCAGCAGCTCGACTTTATTTATCGCACATCCGACTATTTTAGCCAATCGGGCAACATCACCCCCTCTGTAGTGGCAGAAAGTTTTACACATTGAAAATGAATACAATCAATAAAATCGCATCGTATTAAACTAATCCTTTGATTCCTGGAGAGAACTCTGTCTAACAATTAGCTTTGGAGGAGACTGAACGAGACGGATGAAGCAGAGGAGCCTCGTTCATACACCAACACTGGCGGACGCACCTGGAACGTCGGATGTTTACGAGAAATCAATTCCGAATTGCGAGAGAAAAAGTCGGACCCTAACACGACACATATTGTCTCTTGTATACTTAGTATTACTCTATTATAAAGAAAAGGTACTTTTTAATCGATTACCCGATGGAATAATTGGTAGAAAATTCGATTAATAAAATAATTCGATAACTGCTGCACTAGTAATATGTTTACATTCTAAAAATAAATTTAGTTTTTAACATAAATGTTTGTAATATTTTTATGTAATTTATAGCAATACTTGCCATGGTGGACATTATTCGACATTATTTTGTGTGCAGGATAGAAGAAATGATGTATGTTACGTGATGTAGGGGGCGTGGCCTCAGTAACCCTGCAGTAAGTGTGATGTGTGCATGTGATTTATAGCTAGAAATCTTACTGAAATTGCATTAAATCTGGCGCCCCCCCTCTCACCCTAAGTAACCCTAATTATTACACAGTATTACGAGTATTGCAGGACTACTAGAAGAACTTCTGTAGCAGAGCCAAAAAACATTATGGGAATTCTTTATTTTTTTTTTATATGAACATAAACCATCCAGACTTCTGGGTTCATCCAATCAGTATTGTGTCAATGATTAAGCTGAAAGTATCTGACCAGGTTCAGCTACACGTCCATATGTTTTCATTGGATTGTATTGAGGAATATGTTTTCAAAAACATACACAAAGAAAACAATGTTTTTGGTTGAGTGGACAAAGTAACGAAAATCTGTCTTCATAGTAAGTATATGGTGCATTCAATGAAATAGATGTGTCTAGCTGAAATCCATAAACTAATGTTTGGTACAGAACACAGCTGTACAACAATATGCTGTAAACACGCTGCTATTAAATCTGGTGCTATTAAAGTCACTTACCCTGTACCCCTGCAATGGTGAGTGGGACGCCCTGCACCTGAACCCCTGCGGTGCCCAGCCCTGCAATGTTGACCGTCTGTACGCCGGTCCCCGAGGCCAGCTGGGCCGTGTTCAGGGTGATGGGTGTTCCTCCAATGGCAAGAGGGGCGATCTGTGTGAACGCACCGCCGCTTGGACTGGAAGCCACCGGAGCCAGTGTGAGCTGTTGAGCCACACCTGTGTTCTGGACCTGCACCGTTTGCCAGCTGATCTGACCAGTTGGCGTGAGGGTGGGTGCCCTGATCAGGACCTGCGTCGGGTTTTGGAAAGCCTGCAGCTGTACGTTCTGCTGTAACGGCTGTAGCGCCTGAGCCGTTTGCAGCTGGATGGAGCCCTGGACCAGCTGCTGAGTCTGCTGCTGTGCCTGCGCCTGCTGTTGCGGCTGCTGAATTTGGATCTGCTGCAGCACCGGGTGACTGACGATGTGGAACTGCTGCACTTGGGTCTGCTGCTCAGAGACTTGCAGCCCGTTGGACTGAGCCGTATTCTGGCTGTCAGGATCGCCCCCCTGGGCCCGTGCGTCTTTTTGCCCATCTGCGCCGCCGTCGGATGTCATGGACACCGATGTTAAGGCTGCAGCTTCTGCAGAGATGGAGTCTCCGCCCCCTGACGTGGTCAAGCTGGTGGTCACCGATGTCGGTTCCACGCTGGTCGTGATTAGCTGGCTGCCGTTCGCGATGTTCATGTCGTTTGACTGCAGAAGCTGCACCGATCCTCCCCCTGCAGCCATGTTGTTGATGACCGGCAAAGCCAAAGTGACGCCCCCAATATTGATAGGTATTGTGGTGACCACAGGGGCTTGCGTGCCCTGAATGGTTTGCAGCTGGAGTGGAAATGAGGGCCGAATCTGCAAAGGGATGGCCTGGTTTGTGACATTCTGTGAAACTACGTTGGCCGACGTAGCTCTTGGAGGCGTGGCCAGGATGGCTTGGTTGTTTGCAGTGTTAATGAGTTGAATCTGTTCAGGCTGAACGCTTAAAGTGGTCGGGTTGCTGGGGTTTATCTGGATCTGCTGACCATCGGCGGTTTGTAAGTGTGGGATCACCTGGTACTGGATCCCTCCTGTGGAATTAGGCATGTTTTGAACCTGGATGATCTGAAATTGCTGTTGTTGTTGCTGCTGTTGTTGCATGACCGACGCGTTGCTCACCCCGGCCGATTTAACCTTTCGCCCGGGCGTGGCATCGACTGAAACCATGTTGGTCCCGGTTGCTATGGTGGCCATGCCCTGAGCCTGCGTGTTGTCCTTGGTGATGGTTGGGTTAGCTGCAGCAGGCGAAGCGGCGATGATCTGCCAGCCGTTTCCTGTGAACTGAGCTGGGAGAAGCTCCAGCTGCTGAGGGGCGTTTTGGAGCTGCACTAACCCTTGGCTTGGGTCGATGATGATCTGCTGCTGCATGCCGGCCTGCCCCTCCCCACCCACGCCGCCTATTTTACTGCATGTGGCTGCAAGCAGAGCGAGAGGAGATGGCTGTGCATCCTGCTCACATACACACACATACAAACACACACATGCAAAAAAAAAAAAAAAAAAAAAAAAAAAAAAAAAAAAAAAGAACAAAAAAAAAAAAAGAGAACAAAAAGAAAGAAAGCACTGAGTGTCAGAAGATGTGGGCGGGATTACAGGAAGAGTGGGTGGGTGTGTGTGAAAAATTGCGAACCACAATTTCTCTATTTCTTACATGCACACTGCCTGCAAAGTGGGTCAGTGCAATACTGACACAAAACCGACACACACACACACACAAAAATAGATATATATAATATATACACACACACACACATTTCAAAGATGTTGTAACTTTGTTCTGTCTTTGTGACACTTTAAAAGTTGTGCCCATTACCGGTTTTATTGCTATTGACTTACTCTGAAAGATCGTTGAAAATGGCAGAATATAATGTGCTATGCATTCAGCAGGCTGCACTGGTACAAAAAAAAAAAAGTCAAAGAACCTAGAGGTATCTTATCTTTCAACCAAAATCACACCTACATTCACACTGATGCTTTAAACAGGATTATAGCTTTAAAAATATAGAAGTGTCTTCAAAGCAATAAACACATCTAAAACTGTATTTAAAGACAAACGTTTTACTTCAAAAGAGAACTTGCTGTCAAACATCTGCTGATCAACAGTAACACTAACAAGGCCTTTCAACTCACTCCCGTTTTATCGACACAACCCTGATTAAACGGTGTGTGACACGTTACATCAGATGTCTTAGAAACACACATTCGATTACGTAATCCACAGACCACAGCGTGTATAATCTTAAAAAAGACGTGCATTCTATTCAAATATGACGCCGCTGTGATTCTAAACATCTTAGTTAAATTTAGCTAAATAGACACATTTGAGACGTCTCTATACACCGAGAGAACAGTTGAAGTTTTGCCTAAATGAAATGAATCTGTTTTGAAATTTGACATATTTCCAGGGTTTTGACTGCAACTTAATTGCCTTTATTTAAAATGATCTGGCTGGAGACAAAAAATATTGTACATAATTAGTCAGCTAGCAGAGTCACATTACTGAAGCTACATCGAGGGAGAAGTTGTTCCAAAAAAAAAAGTATTTCAGATTAAATATTATGTTAATTGCCACTTGTTACTTACAGTTTGCCATAGTATTGTGTGTCTGTATGTATTTTATATATACAGTTTCTATGCCTAGGAGGATCACACAAAATATTGACACTTTGGACACAGTTTTGACATGTTCACTGAGGGTGTACTCACTTCTGTTGGCAGTTATTTAGACAGTAATGGCTGCATGTTAATAATTTTCAGAAGACAGTAAATCTGTACTGCTGTACAAATTGCACCTTGACAACTATAAAATCTTCCCAAGTTTCATTTCAATAGTATTGTCCCTTAAGAAGATATACTACAATGGTTTCTAAGATGTGAGGGGTGTACTCACGCAGACACACACACACACAGACACACACACACAAACACACAAACACACATACTAGAGCTGCAACAACTAATCGATAAAATCGATAATACACAACTGTTTGGGAAACTGGCGGACAGTATCAGGTCTACTGGCAGCAGGAAAAAGTGTGTGTCCCAAGTAATTCAAGCCATGGGAGCATTTAATATTAAACACAAGGCATGGGAGCATTTTATATTAAACGCAACAAAGAAAACTGTACCTGGAAGTTATGCAAAGCGGAGCTCATGTGGTATGGAGGTACCACGGTGATGCACGAGCATGTGAAAAGAAAACACACTGGTGTCACGAATTGAAGGCAGTGGGCAGAAACTGCATAATCCTCATCATGTGATATTAAAATAGTTTAATGACGAGCTCTTGCGTAAACCGTTTGCTAACTTCCGGACAGTCGCGCTGAATCTGTTCTGCCGTGACTCGCGAGCATCAGGTTGCTGAATCACCTCGATCCTAAAGTATGGATATTTGTATCGAAAGGTTCGATTCTCAAATAGAAGCATTAATCCTATCTGTTTTTTTTAAACAAGTCAGTTTAGAGTTCTTTCATATTAATACTAATATGAAACGAAGAAGTTTCATGTGACGTGTGAAAAGAAACTGTGGCAATACCACATATATGATAAAGCATCTAAAAGTAAAACACCCTATAGAGCATGACTAAGTACAGTTGACGAGAGCAGAGGAAGTAACACAGACATGACCTCCATCTTCTGGCTTGATTCAGAGTTCTTCAGCAGATTCGTTTCTGAGAGCTTTACTTTACCCCATACGGATTGTTACAGATTACAGTATTTTATGTGGAGTGGAATATTAGTATAAATATTTCAACTGGACAATTTTTTTGAGCAGTAAGATTTTATCATAACATTTCACAGACGTTTTTCGGTATCGATATCAGCGATACTTATCTTGAAAGTGCTTGGTATCAGATCGAAAAGGAAATGATTGGTATCGCCCGTGCCTATCGCTTACAACGTAGTGATGGATTCAACTCAAACCAACAGTACAAACAGCAGCAAATAACAGCAGCAGTGAACGATCACATTTTTAGTCATGGTTTTCAGCTAATGATTATGCGATTGTCCGTGTTTTTCCTTCTTTTTAATCAAGTCTGTTAGTTTGCTGCGTTTCTCCGTTTTATTCTCTTTATAGATCTTTTGTCTACTACACCAGTCTTTCCAAATGCGTGTTGGTAATGTTTGTATATTTAATGTAAGTATAGATCATTTAATTATTAAACAATATTAAAATATCAAATATTATAATTATACCTTCATAAACAAACAAAATATCTGTGTATTTCTTTAAACAACAATTGTCCACGTTGTATTAGATTTTATACTGAATTTTTTAAATGTGTTTTTCAACTTGCATCTGCAAAATACAGTACGATACAAATGTTGCTTCATTTTGCATACTTAAATGCTGTTTTTGTTTTTTACAGAAAGAAACAACCCAACATGTGTGAATTTGTTTAAAAGAGAACTCATGCATTCCCTCCTCAACAAGCAGCTACTATAAACTTTACATTATAAACGTCTAAATTACAGAGAGTTACAAATATGTGGCTTTTGAGATTTTTTTTTTCATAAATAGCCTGAATTAGGGTTTCATATAGTTATAATAAGCAAAAAGCTCATTAACAAAATATAGAATTTTTTTACCTGATTAATAAACGATTAACAATAAAAGAAATCGTTTGATTAATTGATCACCAAAATAATCGTTAGTTGCAGCCCTAATATGCATACACACACACACACACACACACACACACACACAGGTAGTACCCGACTTACAACCGAGATTCATTCTGATGACCCCATTGTAACTTGGAAATATCATGTTGAGACATGGCCTAGCCTATCCATGAGTCTTAAAAAAATGGTGATCAGTATGTGGAAGTATGCTGTATTTTTTTTTTTAGATCATCCAATAGTTTTTAAAATGGATACTGGATTAAAAAACAACCAAACATATCACTATGTAAATTACAGTAATCCCCCACTTTAATGCGGTTCGAATCTGGCGCCCCGGTTTATCGCGGAATTGCGTTACATAACTAATTCGTTTGTCTGATTAGAAAAAAAACCCAGCACTGAATCATGAAAAGAAAAATAAATCTGAATAGATTCATTAACAAATATAGTTAAACAATTAATAGGTTATAAATAATAAATATAATATATTGCTCTCTGAGCAGCACACGGTGTCGCATGTAAAAAACTAAACAAAAAAAAAAAAACCACAGCACGCGTTGTCAGTGAATCGCCTCTAGAGGCCGCTCTTGTAATGACAGCGGACCAGAAGCAGGAAAAACTATTGGTATGGACGTTTGCCAATAGTTCCAACGATCAACTTTTGCTGAAACTGTCGCAATTAATTATGACTCATAGTAATGTTTTAATAATAACAGATCACACAACATAATACAGAAAAACAGCAATTTTGCAGGAATCTAATTGGTAATGAAACTTTCAACGAATGCCATTATCGATTAGTTACAGGTTATCAGGACTAAGAAAGCACAGAGCTTGTAAATTCTGTCAAGATAAGTGACTAGCTGTGTTCGTGTGAAGTGATGTGAGAAAAGTTGGGAAAGGTTTAACTTTATGCAAATATGGAGCGGCTTTGTGCGGTGACTTACAAAGGGAGAGTGACAGGGAATCGCACGTGAACCGTGTCCTGAGTTGCTCTCAAAACTTAAATGCTAGATAACACTTCCTAAATAATAAAACATTTAATGATATGCAGTTTTGCATAACAAACTTTATTACATCCTGCTTTGTGTCTAACTACGTCTGCCTGTGATTTATTGTTCGAATGGCTGATATTAAATAAACAATAATTGACTCTGCCAGCCAGGGTTCATTAAACTGTCCATGAAGGCGAACACTGGGCTCCAAACATACAAACTTTTGCACTAGTTCAAAATATATTTTGTCATGTAAGTGATCATTTAGTCACCTTTCCTGCATCTCAGAATAAATCCTCACAATGGAGCCAGTCCTCTCATTTACATACTATAAATGGTTTATACTTCGCAGTAATGGGATGATCACGAACAAAAAAATCTCTGTGTCTCCAAAGCTGTCCTTCGTGCTATATGTACTCCGGGGTGATCGGGTATTTTCTTCTTGTGCTCGAAAGACTTCAATAAAATCGATGAAGTTCAATAAAACCTCCCAAAAATGAGTTTGTCTGAATAACTTTCATCTGACGATTTTTAAAAAGATGTGTTTAATTAAGATTGTGATATAAATCACGATGTGCATTTTATTATCAACTCTTTGTGCTTCTGTACTTCGTTTTTAATGCCTTGAACCTTTTCGTTTCCCATGTAAAGCATCAGAAGCCTAATCGTTACTATTCCAGGTCCTCCTGCTAGTTATTAGTTGTGCATTAAACTGTGTGGACAGTACACTAATCCTGAACATGATATTACAGGTCTGAGGGGCAGGAGGGTATGAATGGGGGGAAAAAATTGAGGGGAGGTCATGATCAAACCTCACTAGGTTTCAGTAACCTCAGGTGACACGGGTGCATGCATGCCGGGTAGTAGTACGGAAGTGTGCAGCAGGATCAGGAAGTGTGTGTGTGTGTGTGTGTGTGTGTGTGCACTAGTAGTGAAAGTAATAGTACCTGTGAGGACGCTTTTACTTTATTGCCCTTTTCGCCAGCTGATTTCCCCCCGTCTGTCGCCATGACTTCTTTCTTTTGATCTGCGAGAAAAAAAATGTTTAACATGTTTTTATTTAGTAAATGTGTGTGCGTGTATGTATTTATGTATACATTTCCCCATGTATGTGTATGTATGTATATATATATTGTATAGTAAATATACATACATACATACATACATACATACGTGTATATACTTAGGGCTGAATCCCAAACCGCTCTCTGTTCCCTTGCTAAGTGGCCATTATTAATAGCGCACACGCCCTTACTAGTGCACTCTGTTTTTTAATAATGATGGTTTTGGGATTGGGCCTAAAACTCTTAAATAAAAAAAAACAAAAAAAAAGAAGAGGGGGGGGGGGTTGTTATAAGCACTATGTATATTTCCATGCGACATGAAATGAACCCACAAATAGTAATAAATAAAAACAGTAATAAATGATGAATAAGGCGAAACACGAGACACTGTTAAATAAAGATAAAGAATTCTCGTGGTGCCAAAACAGAAGGAATAAAATGAGTACAAATACAGTCGTATGCAGTCATCACATTACGAATAATCGATTAATCGATATGGATCAATAAAAAAAAACAACAACAACAAAAAAACCGGAAGTGGAATAAAGAACTAAAGGTTCGACAGGTTGCCGATGCGTGAACACACACACACACACACA
>MU551628.1:2377142-2424881 GCA_024362625.1 Silurus asotus
CAGAGAGATAGAGCGCGAGAGAGGGAGAGAGGGAAAGACAGAGGGGTGGAGACGATAATATGGGAGGGAGGGAGGGTACGCACCACTCATCCCGCATTAATAAAACCGGAGAGGAGTTGTTAACGACAAAAAAAGGCCGGACGGTGTGGAGGCAGAGGCAGGCAGAAGGCCCGGAGAAGGACGGCCTATTTTTCCCCACGAATGGCTGCTGCTGCGCTGCGCCGCACATCCACCGGAGAGCCGAGGCGAGCAGACCCACCCGCCAGGAAGGGCGGTACCAACTACCAATTCCACCCCGCTCAGAAAATATTACTACCCGCAAAGGCGTCCGGAATAAACAGAAAAAAAAAACACACACTTTACCTTCGGTCTGTTTTATTTCCCTCCGGTTTGAGAATAAAAAACGATTTCCACACAAACGCATCCAAATCCAACTTAACGCTGTAACGTGCCTCCTGAAGCTCCTCCCACTTTTATTTAAATATCAACCTCGAGCTGGTCCCTTTCAAGTCTTTCTTACTTATTAACACCTCGCTTTTTTTTCCCACACAATATTTACAAATATATTAAATATCATCATAACCCGACTATTTCTTTCAACGTTCACAAATGTTTCTTGTTTTTTTTTTCTCCCTCAACCACTATTGCATTTTGTGTGCCTTTTGTGGGCGGATGCTACCCGCCCACATATTCAGATTGGACCTTAACCGTCGGTGGAGGGGGGGCGCGTGTCGTTATGGGAGTTGTAGTCTCACTGATGCTAAGGTTTAATTCTTAGAGGCGGGAAAAGTAACTACAGTTCCCATGAAGCGTAGCGCGAAGACGTGCCTTCAGGGGGTGTTATCATGTTCGGTTGAAGGGAATGGAGAAGGGCGGTTCCTTGTGCTATGTGGGGGTTGGGCAAATGCAAGCGGGTGGAGAAACAGAACGAAAGAGCAGGGTTGCATTCTTCTTCTAAAAAAAGAAGGAAAAAATAACTATACATGCACATGTCGAACTAATAGTATATTCCAATCTGATTAAAAAATATTCTTTAAAACACGTTGTGATGTAAGAAAGCAGGGATTTCACACGCTGAACACTTTCGATTTTATTATTTTATTATACATCCTAAACAGGAACAAACTAGAAGGTGACATCATATATCCTGATTTTTATATACTAGAGTATATATATATTATTAATGTTTTCCACATTAAATTAGTTTCATGTGTAATTGCACTACTGTAAATAACGCCCCCTGGTGGTTATTACCATCACTGCATGTAGTTTTACACGAGTTCATAGACACCTGTAAGAACTTTTCAGAACGTCCAGAGAAACTTCCCATCCTTACCCACTGTATTTCTTCCATTTTTATGACAATGGATCAAATGACTTCACATCAACTTCACAACCCTTCACATCAATTACTTCACATCAACTCCTGAGATGATATCAAGAAGAAACCTTGGGAAGAACCACACTCACCATCAAGACTTTCCATCTTTTAGTGACAGCAGATTTTGGAATAACAATTTATTACTCATTTACAGTCGTACACCAGAAATCCAAATTATACAGAGTTTATTGAAAGGATGATCAGCATCTCTTTGAGCTTCAGTTACTGCCTGCATGTTGCTCAGGAAAATCTCCTCAGGTTCTTTCCAGGTTTTCCAGATTCCGCTGGTCTCCAAAAGCACACAAATTCTATAAGGACCCCACACTAATCCTAGGTGTCAGGGTTCCCTTTCAAGAACAAAGGATGTGCTGCAAGTTAGAGCAATAAAGGATGAAGATGAAAATGTGTTGACTAGTGAGGAGAGTGTGTTAAGAAGATGGAGGGAGTATTTTGAGCAGCTAATGAATCAGGAAAATTAGAGAGAGAGAAGGTTGGATGATGTGGAGATGGTGAAGCAGGAAGTTGATAGAATTAGTAAGGAGGAAGTGAAAGCAGCGATTAAGAGAATGAAGATTGGAAAGTCGGTTGGACCAGATGACATACTGGTAGAAGCGTGGAGATGTTTAGGAGAGATGGCAGTGGAGTTTTTAAGCAGATTGTTTGACAAGATTCTGGAAGGTGAGAAGATGCCTGAGAAATGGAGAAGGAGTGTGCTGGTACCGATCTTTAAGCATAACGGAGATTTGCAGACCTGCAGTAAATACAGGGAAATTAAGATGATCACCATGAAGTTATGGGAAAGAGTAGTGGAAGCCAGGCTGAGAGAAGAGGTGACTATCTGTAAGTAACAGTATGGCTTCATGCGGAGGAAGAGCACCACAGATGCCCTTTTTGCTTTGAGAATGTTGATGGAAAAGTATAGAGAAGGACAGAAGGAATTGCATTGTGTATTTGTGGATTTAGAGAAAGCGTACAACAGAGTGCCAAGAGAGGAGTTGTGGTATTGGATGAGGAAGTAAGTGTGTCAGAGAAGAATTTAAGGGTGGTGCAGGACATGTATGAGGACAGTGTGACAGCAGTGAAGTGTGCAGTAGAAACGAGTTGAAGGTTGGACTGCATCAAGGATTGGCTCTGAGCCCTTTTCTGTTTGCAGTGGTGATGGATATTGTGATTTGTGGTGAGAGTAGGGAGCAGGTTGAGAAGAGCCTGGAGAGGTGGAGGTATGTGCTAAAGAGAAGAAGAATGAAAGTCAGTAGGAGTAAGACAGAGAACATGTGTGTGAATGAGATGGAGGGCAGTGGAAGGGTGCAGTTACAGGGAGAAGAGGTGGAAAGGTGAAGAAGTTCAGGTACCTGGGGTCAACAGTTCAAAGTAATGGAGAGTGTGTTAGAGAAGTGAAGAAAAGAGTGCAGGCAGGGTGGAGTGGGTGGAGAAGAGTGATAGCAAGAGTGATTTGTGATAAAAAAAAACAGAAAGGAGGAAAAGAGGAAGGCCAAGAAGGAGGTTCATGGATGTGGTGAGGGAAGACATGCAGGTAGTTGGTGTGAAAGAGGCAGATGAGGACAGGTATGAGGTAGAGGACAGGGTGGTATGAAGACGGATGATCCGGTGTGGCGACCCCTAATGGGAGCAGCCGAAAGAAGAAGAAGAAGATAGGCGTCTCAGACTAATACAGAGGACCACCGAGGTCCTCTTACAGTATAATGGCTGACCTGGATAACCTGTTTGGTGTGTGTGCGTGTGCGTGCGTGCGTGCGTGCGTGCGTGCGTGTGTGTGTGTGTGTGGACCCTTAGAATTTGAGAACGGTTCAAACAATATCTCTGCACACAGCAGCACTTCTTGCCCCACAAGGGGGCAGTATAGGACCTGCACACCATAGTCACACATCCTAATGACCTCTAGTTTGTTGAAACTTAAAATATGTGCTTGGATTTGACAACTGGGATTTAAGCAGGTTAATGTATAAACTATAAACAGAAATCTTTAGTAATGTATTTCAGGAATGGACTTGGATTGGATTTGAGATTGGATTAGGATTCTGGAGATGATTTGGAACTCTGGTTGGTGTTGGATTTGGATTTTAAGGACCTGAACTGAGACTGGAGATGGGTTTAAAGTGGGATTTGGATTGTAAATTGGAATTAAGTTTATTTAAGATTGGATTTGCATTTTGGGATTTCAATTTGGACCGCTATTCGATTGGAATTTCAATTTGGGGTTAGGGATTGAGATTAGATTTGAATTTGTAATTGAGCATAATAAACAGATTAGATTAAATGGAACTGCAAGATTAGTGCTTGCAATTCAACAAATTTTCATTTAGTTTTTTATTTGTTTTGCACTTTTTATGATCAATATTGTCTGGGGATGTAGATGTTTACAGGCAAATATTCAGGCCGCAAATCACTTTCCTGCCAAAAGTCAAAATAATCAAAATAATAATACTGGAACATTCCGATATCTTTTCTGAAATGGCAAAAAGCATAAACACTGGTGTGAAACTCAAGCCACTGATTTTACTTCTTTTTTCTATTTAAGAAATTGAGAAGTGACTGGAGGAGGACGTTGGTGTGTTGATGGTGTGTTTTACCAAAATATAAATTTAGGGCATTGCCTGGGTGGAGAAGTGAACTGATTAAATCTAGATATGGCTAATATTGCCTTTAAATACGAATATTCCATATAATTCATTCTATTTTTATCTATGAATATTCAAAGCAGATAAATATGACTCGTTCACGTCTGGTGGTACTTTTTGGTTAGTTGTTTCCTTCCTTTTTCAATCCTCCCTCATTAAACAGTCTCTACAATGACTGTGGCTGTATATTTGCAACAAAACGTATGATCATGTGATTACGAATGAAAAAAAGTGCTGTATGAGCACAAAATGTATGAGTTTACTGAATAACATGCCTCATGGTCTTGGGAAACCTGTCGGATATTGCTGTGGCTGAATTCTGGAAAACTGCCAAAAATGTTGAAAAAATCTGGTTTTGACCAAAATTGGAGGTTCTGCTAAAATACTTTGACATCTCTACTTAAAAAAAAACAAGTAATATTTATTTCTCTGAAATATAATTATAGTTATTTTGGGACTCTCTAAACCTGCCGTGGCTGTCGGCCTGCGGAGATCACGTCGTGTACAAAGACAGAAACACAGCAATAAAAACGGCTTATGTGTTGGTAACCTTTTCTAGCTAAGTGAGTTTTGCTCACAGACTGATACTTTCATGCCATAATGAATCAAACAAAACCCGTATCCATTCACTTCGTAATACTGCACATGCTGTGAAAATACACGGTGTGTATTACACAAAAAATACACAAATGTATTGGGACACCCGACTTTTATATACCCAGAGTGTTAAGTTGAAGGCATACAGTTGTATATTGTCTCTGGATGCAGAAGCATACCATTTCCCCATCAGGTAAACAATAAGGTCCAAACCTGCTTCCAGATGACACAAATCCAACTCCTGAAGATATGCTTTACACAGGTTGGAGTGAAAGATCTCCCGTTATAGACCTATAAACTCTATTAAACAATGAATGTGAACACCGACTGCACCCCAGACCTCCTCACCTACATGATCACCTGACTTAACTAACAAGCTCAGGGATGAAGGAGCACAACGCTCCACAAGTACACTCCACAATCTAGTGGAACATTTTCTTAGAGGAGTGAAAGTTATTATAACAGGAAATAAAGACAAAATGTTTAAAAATCTAAAACAAATCAGGTCAGTTAATTAAATCAGTTTGAACATGATGCTAATAATAAAGTGAACGGCCATTTCTTATTGTAAACTTATAGTTCTCTTTCAGGAACTGGATTTGGGTCGGAAACACTTTGGGAACGCCTCACGTTGTTCATGCTATGAATCACGTGTAAAATCTAGCCAGTAGGCAGGCATGACTTCATTGGCAGGTGATGTCATGGCAGACCAGGAAGCTGCAAAATGGGAGCGCGATAGGAGCGACATCAGCTTCTGTTGTTTAGCAAAGCGCTTTGTGTGTGAATTTGCCCGTTTTATTGCACATGAGCTTTGTGTTGTTTGTTTGGGAGTCCTCATGAGGTTGGCTCCCCGATCAGACTCCTGGGCAGAGGGGGAGGCCAGGCTGTTAGCTCTGCCACAAGAGTGCTTCAGAGTGCAGCCTGCCCTCCCGCGGGTGTCCCCCTCAATTCCTACCCAAAAGATCGCTGCGGATGGAGAAGACCCGCTGCCTCTCAGGAGGCCCCAAAGGCTGCAGGGAACTGCTCCAGCTGCTCTGGGAGGGTCAGAGACCCCCTAAAAGAAAAGTCCAAGGACTGGTTTGTCATGCTAGATCCAAAGGATGCCTATTTTTACATAACCGTCCTTCCTTCTCACAGGAGGTTTCTGATGTTTGCTTTTGGGGGGAAAGCTTATCAATATTGGGACCTCCCGATCAGCCTAGCACTCTCACCCCGCACCTTCACCCAGTGCACGAATGCAGCTCTAGCCCACTACAGCTTTAGGGCATCCGCATTCTAAACTATATCAATGATTGGTTGGCATTAGTTGGCATCGAGCTGTCGTTCTCACCCACATAAAGAAATTGGGGTTAAGACTAAATGCAAAGAAGAGTGTGCTTACCACAGTACAGAAAATCACCTTCTTTGGCATAGTGTGGGACTCGACTGTGTTGTGGGCACAACTGTCTCCTGCCCGGATCAAAGTCATCCTCACTGCAGTCAAGAGAGTAAAAGTAGGCCAGTCACTGACTGTGAGGCAGTTCCAGTCGGTCTCATGGCAGCAGCAGCCAGTGTGATCCCACTGGGCCTCCTCCATTTGAGACCCCTTCAGTGGTGGTTTAGAGGCAGAAAGTTCTCCCAAAAGGGCAATCCGTTCTGTACTATCAAGGTCTCGCGGCGAGCCCTGCGGACCTTCCTGTATTAAGGCCCCACCCTGGGAGCTCCTTGTCATCGCGTAACGTTAATGACGGACACATTTCTCACGGGGTGGGGAGCGGTCATGAGTGGTCGCCCAAGGTCGGTTGGACAAGTCACATCTTTAATGGCACATAAACTGCCTGGAGATGATGGCCGTGTTCTTGGGACTGAAACACTTCCACCAAGACCTGAGAAATCACCATGTGTTGGTCCATATGGACAACATGTTGGTGGTCTCATACATCACCCACCATGGGTGTCTCCGGTCTCGCCCCTGTACAGGCTGGCACGAAAGATCCTCCTATGGTCCCAGGGAAAACACCCCTCATTAAGAGCAGTTTACATCTCGGGCTGGTTGAAGTGGAGAGCAGAAGCCCTTTCGAGGCAAAGGCCGAGGCCCGGGGAATGGAGGCTCGACCGCGAGGTGGTGGAGAAGATTTGGCAGAGATATTACAGAGCCCAGGTGGATCTGTTTGCGACTCAGGAGTATTGCACTGCTTCTGGGAGGTCTGGGAAGAATCAGCCAGTGGGGAGCTCGTCTCCTCCTGGTGGCACCTCGGTGGCCGGGCAGACCTGCTGTCCCTCCTCGAGGGACCTCCTTGGGAAATTCTTTCCCGGAGGGATCTCCTCTCACAGGCAGGGAAAACCCTGTTACACCCCTAACCAGAGTTATAGAAGCTATTTAGAGAGGTTAATTATTTCATTGTACCATGTGACCTACACTGTTTCTCAGTCACAGTATGAAATGGCAAAAGGTGTGTGAACAGAAAGCCCTGAAAAATGTATAAATATATTTTTATATATAATAAAAAAACAAATCTCAATGCAAAATAAAATCCTGTAAAAATTTGCATAACAAATGTGAAATAATAATAACAAAAAAACATTGTCTTAATATGCTGTGTGTTTTTTTTTCGCAAATTCTGGACCTCAAGCTGCAGAAACACAATTATCTTAATTAAAAGTTTTTGTTATGTTTATTATGTTTTCAGTTGGTCTATACACAATTAATAATATACTATAATAATAGATAATAACAACAATAATAAGCAAATACACAGTTGTTTGTGTAATCACACCATGTAATTAATTTATTTTATCATGAAAACAAGATAAAAATAATCAGTTTCAAAATAAGTTCAGGGTGTGAGGAGATATGACTTCCTCTGCTTCATGTCAAAACAGGGCCATAAAACAGCTGCTGTTCCTTTGCAGTGATGAGTCAATAACCAGCTGAATGTGATCGCAGCCTTTATAAACATGCGTGTGTGCGCGCGCGTGTGTGTGTGTGTGTGTGTGTGTGTGTCTGTGTAAATACTTGTAACCTACTTTTCACTGTGCTGTATAACACTTCCACACTTCCACACTTCCACAAGCACTTGTAGCATGTGTGTGTTTGTGTGTGTTAGTGTGTGTCTGTCTGTGTGTGTGTGTGTGTGTGTGTGTGTGTGTGTGTGTGTGTGTGTGCGTGTGTGCGTGTGTGTGTGTGTGTGCATGTGTGTGTGTGTGTGTGTGTGTGTGTGTGTGGCGTCTCTGCGTCTCGGCATCCCGTGGGTGAGACTTGAGGTGATCTACATGCGTGTGAGAGCGTGTTTTGGCAGATTGCTCTGTTCTTTATAAAGTGAGTGTGTTGACAGATCAACAGCAACGTGTTTTTATTAAAACCACCACAGAGCTGAGGTGTGTGTGTGTGTGTGTGTGTGTGTGTGTGTGTGTGCATGTGCTGCAGGTGATCTTGTCAGCAGGTGGATGAATGAACGGAGTGAACACAAGTTATATTGGTGTCCCATTCACGTTAATTCATTCATCTCATTGTCTTGGTGTTGCATCATGATTTCTGCATTATTTTTCTCTGTCTGTCTGTCTGTCTGTCTGTCTGTCTGTCTGTCTGTCTGTCTGTCTGTCTGTATGTCTGTCTGTATGTCTTTCTCACCCCTCTCTTCTTTTAGAATGTAAAGCCTATACAAGGAACATTGAGCATAAGGATGGAAGGAAACAAGAATTTTCGTTTTTGTTTTTGTTTATTTATCTATTTATTGTCTTTATTTGTCTCTATATATTACAATTATTCTGCCTGTCTGCCTGCCTGCCTGTCTGTCTGTCTGTCTGTCTGTCTGTCTGTCTGTCTGTCTGTCTGTCTCTCTCAGGCCTTGGTATTAGCATGCATAATTAGTGATTGGATCAAAATTTTTAACTAATGCTAACCCTAGAATCAGATCTTCCCATGCATCACAAACAACACTAAAGAACTGGGACTAAAAAAAACAACTTCCTAGCTAGCAAGCAGAAGAATGACAATTGGGCGTATATATAGAGACATTTTGTGCAATAAAAGAGTAAAAGAAATACATTTAGGATTAGCATTTGTGTGTTTCGATCACTTTTACCAGAGGAGTACTGTTACTCATTCAGTTGGACAGCTGGGCTCAAGTATCGCCATTCATTCTCCATTCATTCATTAGTCAAGTACTATCAATCATTCAACAAACACTAGTCTTCATAAAGTCCTCATTCACACCCGCATGCATTTTAATGATTATAAAATGAGATGTATTGAGCAAGCAGTGATTTTTTTTAAAGTGCTAATATAAAACAGGCATGAGACTCTGACTTTCTGACTAATTTGTTCTCTGTCTAGATGTTGCCCAATCATGGACTAGTGAGTTCACAGCCACGTTTAGATCCTCAGAGTTGATACTGTTTTGCAACTAGTGCTCGCTTCAACAAGTGCTAATAGCAGCTCATTTGGACAGGAGTCACGGTGCCCCATAATAAAGACAGGGCACTTAAACTAAAGACAGAATTGCAAGATTTGCTCCAAACTGGACCAAAATTATTTTGCTGCTGCACGAATCAGGATTTATAACAATGAATCAGTATTTAATCTAAAAAATATCTGCAAATCCAGGCAAAGATTAAGTGCATGCCATGTGGCTATAGTGTTTCTTATACGCAAAACCCGCAAAAGGTTTGGAACCAAGTAAGCTTTTATGGTTTTTGAGAAACACATGTAGGTCCTTTTGTTTCTATGCAACAAACTAGGTAATATGTCAGCATAAACATTTTATTTGACCAAACAAATATATCAATGTCCAGATGTTAGACATTATTTTCATTGAAAATCCTCCCTTGGCATGATTTACAGCTTTACACACGTACGCTTCGGCTCATCATCTTGTATGGTGAAGTCGGTTCAAATGAGTCGCGGGTCCAGACGGAATTACTTAATATTGAAGTATGGAATGGTAACCATGTTGGTTCAGTGGGGGGGTGAGGTTCTTCTGTTTGAGACAAAGATGTCAGTACTCATCTGTCCACAGAACAAAGTCATCCAATGGAAGTTTTTTGCATAGGAACTAAAGGAACAAGCGTGTGTCTTAAAAACCATAAAAGACTAGTTGTGTGCGAACTTCTCGCAGGCTATGTATGTATATTGAAGATCAGACACATGAATAAAAGATAATAGATTATACCCATATAATGGGTATGTGAGTGAATTTATTTCCCAGGCTTAGTCTGAAATATTGTGTCTCCTTTTTCCCACTGGCTGGATTTTGCTTGTGCTAGTTTCAGTGCTTTTTGCTTGTCTTTGGTTAAACCCTGGTAACCCTGAATAATGATATAATCTGTTCTGTGGTTGTCTCACTGGTGACATGAAGGTAGTGACAGGAAATGAGCTGCTAGACTGTAGGCTGGGTAACTCTAGCAACTGCATGGAACTCTAAAAATATACCAGAGAGTGTAGAGAGTATAGCTAAGGGTCAACTAGGGCAGACTCTCTTCATTTCATGTTATTATTAATGTCAGCCATGAAATGGGAAATGTTATTAGGCATCTAGGCCAAACATCTGTAGTCATGAACTAGTTCTCATACAAGGTAAACTCCCTGTCTCTCTTTCGCTTTCAGACTCATTTTGCCTATCTCTTCTGCCCTTTTCCCTTCCATGTATTTTTATATCTCTGCATGAGAAACACCATGAACCCAAAAACCTCAGAAAGGTCTCATCCTTTTATGCACTTCAGAATCAGTATTTAATGTTAACGAAACTGTCTTAGCAATGTTGAAGCCATTAAAAAAGTAGGAACAATGGAGCAGCTAAGAAGCTAGTATAATGTCCTACACCATGGAACTAAATCAAGCTATTCTACATCTCCAGCTTTTATCCTTGTATTCAACTTAATCAGAGCAGCGCAACAGAGGAAAAAATAACATACGAGAAGGGGTATTTGTCTTAAAATTTGTCGTTCTCTCTATTTCTCTCTTTTATATCTCTCTCTTTCTCCGTGCCAGTTTTTTTTCCTCATCTTTTATCGTTGTGTGCGAGTAAAGGCACAGAGCATGTGATGTAACTGACTTGCTATGTCTTTGTCATATCCCTCAGGGCAGAGTCAAATTATTTATTTGCCATTAAATCCAGAGAGCAAGAATCTGTGTGTGTGTGTGTGTGTGTGTGTGTGTGTGTGTGTGTGTGTGTGTGTGTGTGTGTGTGTGTGAGAGAAGAGAGAAAGACAGAGATGAATGGAGCGTGTACTAACAGGGTGTTAAAAGATAAGTCCCTGGGCGAATAAGCACAGGAATGAGTGTGTACTGATTTACTATGGAATAACATAACTTCTTTAACCGGAACCCATCACTCCCAACCACTGACTGAGGAGCTGTGGAGAGACAATGTTTGTATGTGTGTGTGTGTGTGGTTTCATGTGTTTATGAGCCTGTACTGTACATGATGCAGCTTGTCAAAATGTTGGCATTTATTAAATGCCTCTCCTGCCAGTCTCTGCTGCCAACTTTAGCACTGTCTACTCCACAATAACAACACGAAGAACAGAAAATGTGTGTCTAGTACTTTAAGGGTTTTCATATGAACGAGTGCCAGGAAGTGTGTGGGTTCTATTAATCAGCTTCATGTTTTCCTCTTCTGAATAACATCCTCAACAAGTGTGCTTTTGTGTGTGTATATATATATATATATACACACTAGTTACAGTTACTATAGTTATATATATAGTTACTTTACTTAAGTAAAAATTTAGTTTACTTTCCTGTTTTAATTAAAATCAAAGATATAAGCAAAGATATTTTCTCTCTACTCAACTCACTCTACAACTACTTCACTATATTTTATTTTATATATATTTTATTTGCACCTCTGTTAAAGATGTCAGCAATGCTCATAAATTCCAAACCCCTTTTTTTTTAGCACCGCTGGCCTTATTTTCAGTCCAAAAAGTGCTCGAATAAATTTCATACACTTTAAATACCAGCTTTTGTTGGGTTCTCTGAGACCGAGAGCTGCGTCCAAACACAGTCATCTCTGAATATTTGGTACTATTATTTACTACTACTAATATTTTTACTCACTTCATATTGAAATTGGTGATTTTGAGCTTGTAGTAAGCGTTGCATATTATACGTGTGTGTGTGTGTGTGTGTGTGTGTGTGTGTGTGTGTGTGTGTGTGTGTGTGTGTACAGTGCATCCAGAAAGTATTCAGATCAGTTATACAGTCTTATTCCAAAATGGATTATATTAATTAATTTAGTCAAAATTCCATTAACCCATAATGACAAGGTGAAATAAGTTTGTTTTGAAATCTAATTACTTAAAACTAAAAAAACAAATAACATAAGTTTTCACAGCCTTTGCTCAATACTTTGTTGAAGCACCTTTGTCACCCATTACAACCTCAAGTCTTTTGAAGTATGATGCTACAAGCTTGGCACACCTATTTTCAGCCAGATTTTTCATTCTTCTCAGGTACTGTGACATTCTGAAGCAGAACATGATGCCTTTCCTTTAGAGACAGGGCTGAAAGGCAGTTTTCCAACATAACAATGAACCCAAACACACCGCTAAGATGACAACTGTCTTGCTGAAGAAGCCGAAGGTGAAGCTGATGGAGTGGCCAAGTATGTCTTCAGACCTGAACCTATTCAGGGGCATCCTCATGAGGCCCCTTTCACATGAGGATGCCCCTGTGTGTAACATCCAGCAGCTCTGTGATGTTATTATGAAGGAGGATCCCAGCAACAACCTGTGCAGCTCTGGTGAATTCAATGCCCAGAAGGATTAAGGCAGTGCTGGATAACAATGGTGTCAAAGGCATCCCATCTGAGTTAGCACAATGCTAAACATTGCGTGTTAAAGAACTTGATACAATAGTTCATCTGTAATGCTTTTTTTTAAGGATGTGTTTATATGTGGGTGTGTATAATAGGGCTAAGAATTTACTCATATCAGTATCAGTGTTTTTCTGTAATTTGCCAATCGAAACGGCTTCAAGACAATCATTTGCAGTTCATTCAAAGATGGAGTCACTGTGGAATTACTCCTATGACCTTTATCCACTATATATCATCATTTACATTGGCCACTTTTTCTTCTGGATGCGCTTATAACTTGCTGACAGGAAAGTAGAACATAAATAGTAACATGTCTGGATGAATTCAATGACACAACCAGGATCTTTGCTTGGTTACTAAGAACAAATGCTTCTTGTTCGCATTGCATGTGCAGTATCAGTAATATATAATAATTATTACAACAATTTATGTTTATTAAAACATTACAAGTTTGATATGCATGCTTTTTTACTCTATTTGCAAGAAACTAATAGTTTTAAACATTTAGAGTGAAGGTATTTATGGAAGAAATATGCACTGTGCTGTGTGTGTGTGCGTGCACATGTGTGTTTTTGTGTGTCTGTGTGTGTGTGTATGTGTGTGTGTGTGTGTGTGTGTGTGTGTGTGTGTGTGTGTGTGTGTGTGTGTATGAGCAGTTGTTTAGAGTTGACAATAGGAATACTGGTAGTTAATAATTTAGCTGTCTGGCTTGTCGCTGAATATAGGCTTGAATAAGGAGGGGTTTATTTCGTTTCCTACTTCAGTCTCTTATGTAATATAACTACTGTCTTTACAAATACACACACACACACACACACACACACACACACACACCGACACACACACACACTCAAACACACACACACACCAATCCACTCTGGCAGCTGTTATGAATACTGACTTTAGTACACACACACACACACACACACACACACACACACACACAGTACTCATACTGCTTATAACCTTTAGACACACACACACACACACACACACACACACACATAGTACTCATACTGCTTATAACCTTTAGAAAATATAAGAAAGCTAATTGTATTTCTTTTTTTTTTTAAATGTTTTACATCACAGTTTTAACCTAAATCGGTTTAAAAATAAATAAATAAAAAATAAAATTTTAATGTGCAATCAAGTAAATTTTTTACTTTAAAACATCCATTAGAGTTCATACAAACTTTGCAAATCCTCTGTAACCTCAGTTACTGCTCGGAAGGTTGAGGGTTCAAACCCCATTATCGCCAAGCCACCACTTTGGGCCCTAAAGTAAGGCCCTTACCTATCTGTCCTCTAGGTACGCTGTATCATGGCTGAACCTGTGGTCTAAACCGAGTTTCTAACATCACTGGAATGTGTAAAAAACAATTTCACTGTGCTGTAATGTACATGTGACATGTAAAAAGCCTCTTTACCCTTTATATTCACTAGTAAACTTTAAATCACCTCCAGCATTCAGAAATAAATCTGCATGAACGTCCTGAAACGTTTTTTTGTCTCAGAAAAAATAAATATGGAAGGTTCTGATTTGCTATGACAAATGCAGCAGGACTACAATAGAAAGTCCAGGGCCAGCGCTAGCTATCGACTGAGCAGGCAATTGCCTAGTGCCTCGAGCTTGGATGGGGGCCTCCATAACCATAACAAACCTATACACTAGTTCATCAGTCATAACAGGCAATCGTAAGTCAAAGCTTTTTGTCCATTGGGTATAAATAACTGTCAGCCACCTCAAGTGGAAACAGTTAATATCACCATTTAAATGTGAGTCCCCACCCTTTGAGTCTGTCTACAGTGAGGAACAAAATCCAAATCTTCTGCATACTGAGCTTGTGGCACCTGAAGGTTGCTAAGCGAAAATCTGAACAGGCACGCAAACAGAACTGCACCTCGTGATGCAACTATGTTAGCTATGCGAGTCTTATTCTGCTGATTTGAGCCAGCAATGTTTGAAGATGGATCATTATTTGCGGTTTATTCCGAGCCCAAAACTATGATTTGCTGTCTGTCTGAACCATTTACATTTACATTTGGGGTATATAGCGGACGCCTTTGTCCAGAGCGATGTACAAATGTGCTTCGAGTCTCTACACTGGTACGCCAGATTACATACATAAAATAAATTACCTCACATCTCTTAAATTTTTTAATCTATTTATTTTTTAAACAAAGCAAACCAAAGAAATTAAAGCGTAGCATAGCGTCGCATTTTTTCTATTGCATTAAAACGGATTGTGTTGAATCGGATTGAAATTTGGTTCAGAGGTCATGTAAAGCTATTAATACTACTACTAATATTGATTACCCTGAAAAATGCTATACTTGCCTTCCAAGCATTTTGCTTAAGGCCTACTGTCAGGCCTTAGATTTTATCTGACCTCTTATGGATAATTCACCTGTAAAGTACTTAGCTTTAATCTTCTACAAATTCTACTGCTTTGAAAGTACAATACAATACAAAACTATGATAGAAAATTAAGCAAAGCTAACGTTACTGCTCCAGTTTACTGTTTACTGCTCTGATATAATATTGCTCATGGTTGCCATAAAAATGACAGCGAGGGTAAAAAAAACAAGCCTTGAACATCAATCGAGTCACTGAATTATGTGCCTAAGCTAAAACTGACAGCTGTTGTGTTCCTGTAATATGATAATCCTCGTCAAATTTCAAGCCTGCCTCTCAGTAAATGGAGCTAAATCCGCTGTTGGTCAAAAAAACTTTTCTCAAACCAAGCTCAGTTGATCTTATTATCTTCACACCAGAACCAAAAAACTTCAATTATTCACGAGTGACCTCATCAGAGGAGGTATTTTGAGATCAAACAGCTGAGCGCCATAAAAGAGTGTAGTGCACAGGTAAAAGCTTCCTCTCAGACTCCCATTACAGTGCTGCTCAATGTTTTTTTTTGCCCTTTTAGCCCCGGGTGAGGGCCTGATTGGTTAATTGCCCTGGGAACTAAGCTGGCATGTGGGCGCGTGGTGACATGCACTTTACTCAGCAGGGTGAGCGTGACGGTTAGAACTCAGCTTGAGCCTAGGAGCAGCTTTACTGAATGCAGTTTATCTGTTATTTGTTGCTTTTTCTGTTGTAAAAAAATAAAAAGAAGAGGGACTTCAGAGAAAATGAATAACAGCATATCTGTTTTCTATACACTAGAACAACTGAAGGAGGACTGACGGAAAGCCTACATGAAGAGATGTTGTGTATGAAAGAGCCTATTTTTTCAGTCATGAAGACCCGGAGAAAGCGAGAACCATGGTTTTGACGAGAACTCGGCCCTGTAAAGGCACCTTGCGACTTCTGGATCTCTTGTCGCCATGAGACCCAATCTGGTGTCGGGAGAACTGGACAAGTGTGCAATCACAAAACAAAGGGCTCTTTTCATGACTTAAATGCCTATTGTGATGCTAAAGGGAGGAAAAGCATTGGCTAATTACACGGTATTCACGAGACACCTTAAGGCCTTTGTCTGCCTGGTCAGGATTGATTGAGTTGGGAGGGGGGTTGTTATTTTACAACAGTTATCTGAACCTGCTCCACTTCAAAAGCGAGTGAGGACGTGAGAGACCCAGAGGGCAAAAACAGAGAAACAGAGCAAGAAAAAGAGAGAAAGAGAGGGTTTGGTAGCCTCCAGACTTCTGCGAAACTGCCTGAGGTCTCCTGCGAAGTTGGTCTTATTACACTTGTTGCACTCCTCATAGGGTTAAGAGGTATATGATGAACATTTCTCTCTCTCTCGCTCTGTCTCTCTATCTCTCCTTCTGTCTCTCTTTCTCTCTAAAGGAATTTATAGACGCTTTGTAGATAAATGGTGTGGCAGCAATCTTTCAAAATTCCCCTGGTCATAAGTTACACCATCCTTCACCTGACTGTCTTGTCGGCTTAAATTCATCCTTTTCATCTCAGACGTTTAACCTCAAGTGTTTGCTATAATTGTCAGACACAACCGGACAGTAAAGGACCTAAAGACAGCCGGGATAAATAGACATCCCAAAACCATGAAACTCTTAGCTAATTTTAGCTGAAAATATAATTCAGATATTCCTTTACTTTTCTGACAGTCAATAGACTTTGTGGTGGTGTCTCTGTAATATCGTGCACTGCATTTTGTTATTGCCTCATTAACTTTGAGAAGATTTTAATATGTGTCACAACAGAAATATACAACAAGACAACATTACAAGTAGCTAAAAATGGCTAAAATGTATGACAGTTGACAGTATGACAGTTACTAGCATACATCTTTGGTGGCATTAGAGGACAATACGCAATAGTGAAGACAGAATAAAATGTATGGACATGAAACTACTATCTAAAAGCTTCTTTAGCTCTAATGGTAGTGAGTTCAAATCCCAGCCACACCAAGCTGTAACTCCTGGGCCCTTAATCAAGGCTCTTATCTGTCATTCGCTCAGTTGTATGAATAAGAAAATTGTAAGTTGCTCTGGATAAGGGCATCATATACTGTATGCTGATCTGTAAGTCTGGAATCGGCTGAACTTACACCACAAAATCACCCATGGACATTCGAAAAAAAACAAAAAAAAAACACGATCTCTGATCACTTCACGTTTGCCGTTGAACCACAGAGTAAGTTAGTTTGTATTTGGCCAAAGTTGTATACTGTATACTGATAGACCCACTTTTAACATAAGCCTTCAACAGGAAGACAGCAATCAAGAAAGTTTTAAAAGACTTTGAAGATGCTCTAGGTTAGAGATCACCTGAGAAAGAGAGAGAGAGAGAGAGAGAAAGAGAGAGAGAAAGAGAGAGAGCACATGAAGGACATTTTACAGGACCACTAAGTGGTAGGTGCAGCACACGTCATAAAGATTGATGTGAAGATAAAGCTAGTCAGAAGAAGAGACAGAGACAGAGTTTGGGAGAGAGAGAGAGAGAGAGAGAGAGAGAGAGAGAGGGAGAGAGAGAGAGAATATGAGGAAAAACTCATCCTCTGTGCATTAAGTGGTGTACAGGATTTGGCTTGCCCAGGAGGGCTAAAAAGAATAACCACCCAGGCGCCAGCTCCTCTGCTGTACATCTGTTTGGGTGCTCTGTATGGCCACAGGCTATCACCCAATTTCCCGGCAGCTGCCGACCCCATACACACACTTTACCTAGAGAAAAAAAACACTTCCCTGAGCCAAAAACTATTCGACAACTAATATGTTAATTTATGATAAATAACACTGATGGTCAAATGGTATTTCTTTCATATATTATTAGTATTAGAATAGAATTCAGGCTCATCTAGTCTTTCTGCAGATCACACCGGTGCACTAAAGCTTGGGGTGAACTGTGTAAATACCTCTGTAGTTTTTACGAGGATGGTTCGGAGCGTGACAGGATGGGACTGATCCAGTGATCAGTGATTCAGTCTGATGTGGTTTGCTCAGAAACCTCGATCAGGACACACAGAGGATGCTTACTGTAGGTGTTACTGGATATGTTCTGACATGTTTTTATTGAGATCTGGTGATGTCTAAATGTTTTCTTTACTCTTTAAAGATAGGATTTGGGGCTAAAAATGTGGTGATTATTATGATGATGATGATTTATTATTATTATTATTAGTACAATCCATAAAAGTTTGATTTGTTAGTTTGATATTCTTGTTTCTTTCCCATTTTTGTCTCACTCGATAGGAAATAGCTATGAGCATGATTATAGAGATTATCATACATTTTTTTTTAAATCATTTATAAAGGTTATATAACCTATTGAATTGTACCTTTATTTGGCTTGCTCAATTATAGTTTAGGTTCTTTACCAACAAGGCTCTGAAAAAGCTCCACGGGCTCCTGATAAAGTGCAGTGCTGCGATAAATGGGTGTCGACCCTCTGCTCAGCTCCTTCATCTGTCTCTGACCGTCACTCAGGTCTGTACTCCGGAGGTGATTTATAGTGCCGGAGGTGGTGGTGATGGTAGTGGTGGTGGTGGGGGGGTGAAGGCAGACAGTAAGACCCAATGGGCTTTTGATGAAATTGTCGGAGAGATCCAGAACGATAAATCCTTGTCTGTGTGTCTAGATCGGTGAGGCTGCTCTCCCAATGCACTCTCCATTAATAACCTCTCTGACACCACACACTACACAAAAGTCATAGCTTTACTCTGCTGGGGGCTTGTGAGGGTGGCAGTGTATTTACACCAGAGCAAAATATACATTCGGCTTGGACTATCTGGTGAAATGTAGATCTCAGAATATCAATCCAGGAGGCATGAGTGAGTTCAATTATCAGTACATCAATGCTTTTATTATAATCAGAAGAGCTTTATCTCTGCACTATTCTTTAGATCATCTCGACCCAAAAGCGTGGATATTTAAAGCCTCATTTTTGGCAAGATTTTAGTTACAGGAAAAACAAACAAAGGGAATACATTGTTTTAGTTTTTCTTGTTCTCACAGAGAAAAAAGCATCCCTGTAAATCAATATAACATTATTCTGACTGATCACATTTCTTTCCATCGTCCAGGACGTCTCCGCCTCCGTGCACACAACACAAGCGCTCACTGATTGTTTAACTGAGGATGGAAATGATGTACATCACATGTTAGGACCTTCTCACTTGCTAGATTTTAACCTATGGGAGATTCTCCTCTACCACCATCGATACACATACTGTGGAGTGTTCTTCTAAAAGATATACTACAGTTGGTGTTTTTATGCTGATTCATCACACCACCACCGTTACACAAGACACACTGAAACTATTGTGTTAGTGTATCTGTACAGTGATATAGTAAATCTAAAAACTTGTTTCCTCCCAATCTTTTTCCCTGAATGTAAGTGTTAGTGGTGAAGCTTTTGCATTAAAAGCCTATCATAGATATTGTAAAATGTTTGGCTGGATATTTTTGGTACACTTAATTTTTTTATTCATCTACAGGAAGTTTAAGAATGTGGGTATTTTTGTCAGAGATCTGTGAGCAAAGGTCTTTTGACAGCTGCCTAAATGGGAGAACTTCACCAAAAAGATCCTAAAAGTGACCTGATATAAGATTTACAGGCCACACATTTAGATTTTTTGAGGGTTAGTAGCTCTATTTTTTTTTATTTTTTTTTTAGTACTTTGTTACTGTTCTTATGTAATTTTTGTTAACTTTCTAGTTTTACTTAGTATCAACGATATAAGCATTTTTAACTATCTACTCAACTACCTTTAAGATTCAATTGATGTACTTTTTACACCACTGTATTTCAATTGACAATGATGGGTTTATCACAGTTTTTTTAAAACTGTGTTAAAAATAGTTATTTTAAAGCTTACTGTTTTTAAGTCTGTTCTTAAAATTCACTTTTTGAGGATAGCTTTTATGTTATTTAATTTTTTTCTTATTTTTTTCTTATTATTATTTTGATAAATATTATTTTTCTCTATCTTTTTTTTTCTTCTCTGCTTGGAAAGTGATTTAAGATGCAACTTTAAAAGGCGCAATAAAATAATAATAATAATAACAATAATTATAATTATTATTATTATTTATTTTTACAAAAATGTTATTTGTCCATTGAATATTAATGGTTCTTCTACTTTATGACATGATACTGTAATTTTATTTGTCAATCGAAGACCTATTTTTGAAACATTGCTTTACTACTGTCTTTTTCTGTTTTTTGATCTTGCAGTGTTAATGCAGTGTTGTACAATTCTATTTGTATTTTAGGAAATAAAACCTGTTTTTGACTTATTTTTTTACAAACACGTGTCTTGGTGTTGAGGATTAGTGCATCTTTAAACCTACATTTAATGAGAATAAAATAAAGTAATGATCAAATCAGATACTCCAAGTCTTTTACTTAAGTCATATTGCAATTGGTGACTTTTCTAATTGTTTTTTTGAGGTTTTGCAGTAAGATATCTATACTTTTACCCAAGCATAAGTTTCAGGTACTCTTTACACCTCTTATAGTGGGTTGTGAAAACATTTTAGTGCAAGTTGCCTTAGAAATATATAACACTATAACTGGATAAACAATATGTAATTATGAGTTAAGTTGTGTTATTAATACTAGCATAGAATGCTGTTCAAAGTTTCTTGATGTGACAATGTTGTAATATATTTGTAGTAATCACAGAATTAAACATTGTAGAAGGCTCAAAAAATCTCTAATTACTAATATACATTACTCAACACCTTACTAATACATTTATCCAGGCTTTTTCTTTCAAATATTTCCATTGTATAATTCGGTGTATATTACAAGAAAGTTAAGAATTAGTATTGAGTGTTTGGATGTGTGTGTCTGTGTATGAGTGTGTATATTTCTCCAGCTTGTTGGATGTGGGTGTAAAGTGCAGAGCAGAGGGTTGAGCATGGCTCCAACGGTGCAGTTCAGCTGTCATTAACCTTACACAGCTGGGCTCTCGGGGAAGCTTCAGTCCTGACTGTGCTGCGTGAAAAGACGACTGCAGCGGCTCTAATCTACACCATTGTGATCAGTGACAGGAAACAGAGAGTTTCCACACAGCTCAGAGGCCCACACAGCCACCACGGTCTGCCGCTGAGAGGCGCAAAACGTGAGGCTAATTTCTCTAGCGCGCACACACACACACACACACTGCTCTTTCTCTCTCCAACTCCACACCCCTTCCCTCAAAACCCACCTGCACTCTGCATCTCGTCCTTTCATGTCATCAGCCTATGTTTAACACACAAAAGAAGCAGGAAGGAGAGCCCATTAAGTCACTTAGTTAAGACCACTCGACAAATTAACACAATTAGCACAATTGATTCGTGTCCCCCAGCTCGGGGTCTTATCCACTTCCCTAGAGTTTATTTATTCTAATATAAAAACCAATGGGGGGAAAAATCGAAATGACGAATTTCTGGACACTACTGCGAAAAAGAAACGCAAAATATAATTAGCATTTGAAAAAGAAAAAAAAAAACAGCTGGCGTTAAAAATGTATTTAATAAAATAGTCCCTTTACGTAGGCCTTTTGGAATTTATTAACAGTTTAAATTTGCATAAAATCGCGTGAGCATTTTTCCAGTCAATTTAACCAAATCAGTAAAGCATCTATTAGCTTGAACCCAAACCAAATGGGCCTCTACACTGAAACACTACAACACTGCAAAGCCTGGTGTGTCCTACAACAAAAGCCTGCAAAGAGAAAGTATTAAGACAAATTTGAGATTTCTAGCCACTTAGCACATTCAAATATAATATGGTGAATGTTTTATATTTCATATTATATCTTTAAAGATATAGACATGTACAGTACATTTTTCTTCTGCTAAACAGCTTCTTAGCACAAATTACTTAACGACTGACAAACATTAGCCAAACTAAAAAAAAAACATCTGCTAATTCAATTAGGCTACTCAGCGATGTGTGTGCCACCCACAAGAAGCTTCACAGCAGCTTTAATACCATTTCACTCTGGTTATATAATCCTTTACATGAACAGGGTTTTATAAAGAAATATCAACATCTGTATTTCATTTTAATACAGTTTGGTTTAATATCAAACTGATGAGTTTTCTACTTATAAATCATCACAATACAATGCCAATCATAGATCTCTAAAACAAACACTACCCCGTCATCCAGCATAATTAAAAGAATATATATATATATATAATAAAAATATCAAAAGTAAAGGTTGTATTTACAGAACTGCACAATTCATGCAATACAAAATACATATTGATAGTAAAAATGTCAAATATGCATTAACCCAAGATCATGGTTAAAAAATAAATAAAAATAAAAAATTATAAAAGAAATTATTTAAAAATAGTCCTCACAGCCCACAAAAAACACCCTGACAAACTCTTCTCAGATCCCTGAACAAATATATTGTCATTAAAAGTATATTTATAACCTTAAATTCTTTCAGGTTTAAGCTCAAATGTAATTACTGTAATTTTAAGGGATATTATTTAAGGTATTTAAGATATTTTATAGGCAGTGTGTTAACTATATAAAATAATAAAACAATTACACAAATAAAAGCTTTTTGCGTAATATTTAGACATTAATGAATTTGGCATCATTTTTTAGATTTGAATAAATAAGAGTCACAAATGAGTAGAAATCATTGATAGAATTTAAATGAATGTGACATACCATTTATGAGTCTGCAAACTTTTAAGGCTAGAATTTGAATCTAAAGTCATCATAAGACTTCATTCAAGAGTTAATGGGCTTACAAAAAACAGTATATATAAACCTGAAAAAGTGCATTTTGCACATAACCGGAGAATGGCTCTTTTTGTTGTTAATATGTTGTAGTAATTGTTTTGTGTAAAATGTGTCTAAAATTCATTTTGGGACGAGAATTCCGGCAAATGCATCCACGTCTCAAAGTTTCAAATGATTTCAGTGAAACAAATCAATAAAGAGGCGAGTGTAAAACTTGTGAAGAGTTTAAAAAAAAATTCTACGAGTGTGTGTTGACTTGGATGGGTACTGAGAGGAAAGGAGAAGAAAAGAAGAAGAAAAAGAAGAAGAAAGAAGGATAGAGGCTGTTCTCGGACCAGTCAATAATTATCCTCCCTATCCCGGCACTGTGTGTCACTGCGACAGGGCCTTTGGGTCTCATATAAACCTCTATTCAGACCACACAACAGAGAGACACCCAGGCCGCGACAGGACCTTTTTTACTACCCGTCTTTGTTGAGCTCTCTCTCTCTCTCGCTCTTTTCCCCTTCTCCCTCTCTCTCTCTTCCAGTCATTACCATACATATCCATATGAACAGTCAGGCCGAGTCCTAAGCAGCTGTCCACAGAAGTGCCGTCAAAAAAAAAGACAGAAAGGCGTCTGAATCCTCAAGTGATGAACAACAGAGGCTCTTGAAGGGCTCTCTCTCTTTCTCTCTCTCTCTCTCTCTCTCTCTCTCTCTCTCTCTCTCTCAGTGATATACCTCAGTCTTTTCATATCAAGTGGGCCAGAGGTGGGTGCAGGGCCACAGAAAGGGTAAAGTCTCATTCAGCCTCGCTTTTGAGAAGCCAAAGGTTCACATTGGATTCAGTCTTCAGGTCAGAGGCTGCGTTTTATATACACGCAGGTCAAACTCGTCTCAAAGTGTGATAACCACACTGATTTTTAATACAAGTAAAAGTTCAAACGCTCAGCTTAACGTACTACTGATGAGAAGTACAGTTCAGAATGCTTTACTAAAGTTGACGTACAAAGAACGATTAAATGGGTGCACCTTTTGTCTGGAAGCCCCGGAAGTCTAAAATGTTCTGTACTCATGAATGTAAACATGTAGGTAACATTTTAGCATCCTTTAGCAGTGTTCAGATTTTGTTCGCTCTTATGAACTCTAAATGTTTCTAAAGGAGCAGTCAGATGATCTGAGGTCTTGAGAGTGACAATTGACTTGGTCAAACCATGAAACATTGGCAAGCATCACATCAAGCAAGCTTGCTTACAACAGATAAATTCCTTAGGCTAATATCTAGAAATCCCTCGCTAGTCATTTAACCAATAGAATAGCATGCTTATCTTTCTGATGATATAAACTAACTTAGATGTAAAACGCTAGGTGTCAGTGCTAGTTAGCGATTAGCAAAAACTGGCTTGTTTAATACAAAATGTAGGTCAAGACTGATATTTATTGAGATGCATGCCAAATAATATTTTTTTGATAGGGCTTAATGTTTGAATTGGGCTAGATATCATATGTTATTGTGGGTGAGGCACTGGAATGAGTAGCTCTCTGCAGCCTATTGACTTTTGACAAGTGGGAATTATGGAGATTATAGAGAATTGAAGAAATTAAAGGTGAACCAGATTGTTAAAAATTGTAAAATGCACCAAAGTAGTTATTTTGCTTTATAACCCTCACCTGGGATCAAGTTTATTTGCAAATATATCTATGTGCTGGTGTATGTCTATAATCCAAATCCTTGTAGTTATACTAAATGCTTTTTGAGCGAGTAATGGACCTTAAAGTTTTTCATGGAAGTCTATTTTGCCCCTCGGAGCTGTCACTCCCCCTCCTTTACGCCCTCGGCCTCCTGCTAGTGAACGATAGATGGCTTTAGACTGCATTCGGAGGAGATGAATGGGCGAGCTCGGGATTGCAAAGCAGGCTTGTTTGTTGCTTCACGGGCGGCCTACCATTCCAACTATCCATGGAAAAGTGAGAGAGGGAGAGAGAGAGCGAGAGAGAGAGAGTGATTGATAAAATCTCTTGTGCCGGCTCTTTTGCCCCCTTTTTATTGCCTCCCTCAGAGCCTGTGACCCATTACTCGCAGAGCACAATAGAACTCGTCGGCACTTTCCACGCTGCTGCTGAGTCAAACAGCACTGGGGGGAACTCAGGTCAATTGTAAGTGGCCGCTGCTCTTTCAGTCTTACTGTGAGAGCTCAGCGGGACTGCTACTACCCAACAGCCAGCGGACTTCTTATCTATCCTGACATCCATCTCTCTATCCATCCATCTAGCCATCCATCCATCCATCCATAGATCTGTCCATCCAGCCACATCCACATCCATGACTCTGTCCTCTTCCCTCTTCTTCAATGGCTTTTTTTTTTGGGGCACCAAAACAGCTTGCTAATCCTTCCCGCTCCCTCCCACAGGTCTTTGTGGCCATCTCTTTCTCTCGCCATAGCTTATTGTATGCCTCTTATTCTCTGCTCTGGTCGCACCTCTCTTAATCCCACTTGTTGCTTCCTGTCACAGGGCGCCTTGGGGCATGCGGGCACCGGAAGCTTCTGCAAATTCGAGACACAGTTACGGCCTGCCACTAACTCTGTTCTCATTCGCAAATTGAATTCAATAAAAAGAGAAAGAACACAAAAAAGAAGCGAAGAGGGGGAAATAGACGAAGAGAAGAAAAAAAGCGGGAGAGAGCAGGGGAGGAGGGTAAGCGTAGTTGACTTCTTGAGCCTATTTTCCCCATTTTAATACCATTAAAAAAGAGTAGCTAAGCGATTAGCAGGACGAGAGTGGAAAAGACACCTTCGAGTGTGAGCGGGGTTAAAGTGGAGGGGGCACTCTGAGGCTCTCAATGTACAAGGCTCACAGGCCACAGAGTGCTTCTGCTTCCTCAAGCACACTCCATGGAGACTCCAGTCAGGTGGAACATTTAACTGCCAACTCTCTCCCTCTTTTTCCTCTCTCTCTCTCTCTCTCTCTCTCTCTCTCTCTCTCTCTATCTCATTCTGCTCCCAGGGTCCTTCCCTCCTACCCATAATGAAAAAGATTTCACATGACAGAGAGATGATCTCAGCCAATTAGGAACATAACAGCCACCTGCAGGCATGCTGAGAGAGACAAAGTTCGGGAAAAAGAGAGACGGGGAAGTTGTCATTCTTTTTCTATGAAATGAAAATAAGTGAATGGGGCCAGAGTTAATTATTTTGAAATAGTTATACTGCAGTTTATTGAGATGTGTCTCGTGGTAATTGTTATGCCAGGGTCATGCCTGGTGTATTCTTCACTAAAAGTGCTTTTCTTACTAAGGAAAACATAGCTGGTGTTAAATGCAGCTTGTATTTTCTGTTCTACACTGTGTTTCTATATTAAGGCTCATAACAATGGCCAGAAATGATTAGAATTGACATGTAACACTGTCTTAATTTTGAGGAAATAATACATACAGTAAAATATTATTAATGGATAACTGGGAAAATGGGATAATATTTTGAATACTTGTTACAACAGGGAATACAGGGAACGTCATCGATAATTGTGTTAAAAATATGTTGCTATTTAGCAAGAAAATGTGTAACCGTGGGTATGTTAATATATATACAGCACACAAAGACTGTGACACTGAGACACTTTAAATCTGGACTACTGTCCAAATTTTTTTTCTGTCATTTCCATACCCATCCTATGTGGCAAGGAATCATCTTCACCTTCCACAGGAACTTCTTCAGGACAGAAGAGTCTAAGCTATTTTTGTGGGTCTTATTAATTTTCTGAGAGTTGAAGAAAATATATTTTGATTAAGTAATTACTGTTTACAGCTGCTATAACATAATAAAAGGAATATGCATTCGCTCATTATGGATAAAAAAAAATAGGGACTAATATGTACATTTAAAACTTATATTTAAAATAAATGTATTTCTGTCAGTTTGCTGTGGGACAATGTCCATTGTTAAAAGTGCAAATAAAATTGAATTGGTTTCATAAGATTGTAAATTGAAACTGTTAAGTGTATGACCTATTGGTCATTAAAAATTGTTTAGTTGTTAAGAACTGAACAGAAGGGGATCAGGATCACTAATATCTCATATTCGGCTTGACAGAACCAGAGCATGAGAAAGAGAGAACCATTATTAGGTATAGTTACTCGTGTTAAGCGTTTTGGACATGGTGTACAGAGGGAAAGCAGGGACTCCAGCAAGATTGGCTACATAAGATTCAGAGCCAGAATATAAGACATATATGGCAGAGCTCTGGGATAGAAATCTGGCTTTTCTGATCAGGAGCTCGGCACCTTGTTAATAAAATCAGGATGTGTGGATTTGCAATACACAAATCCGATTTTAGTGTTTGTGTGTGTGTGTGTGTGTGTGTGTGAGAGAGAGAGAGAGAGAGAGAGAGAGAGAGAGAGAGAGAGAGAGAGAGATCAGAAGAATGGAGCACACTTGAGTGCAGTAAATTCATCATTTTGTTTATCATACAGAGGGAATAAGAGGAGAAACATAGCTAACTTCATTCGTTTTAACAAGTCGAGACAAATGAGTTAAGCAATCTTGGCCCTGATGAAGGATGTGTTGGAGAACACAAAGGGAGGAAAGCACTATCTGAAACCAGAAAGAAAAAGAGAAAGAGAGAGAGAGAAATGAAAGCTGGCACACTATATGCGCAAAAGTTTGTGGACACCTCACCATTTGAACATCCGATTTCACATTCTCTGATAGAATAACTTCCACATTTCTGGGAAAAGGTTTCACTAGGTGTTGGAGTGTGCTTGTGGAGATTTGTACTTATTCAGCCAAAAGTGAGTAAAGGTAAATGTTAGTAAATACCGGCAATGATGCAGGTGGTGCAAGGAGGTCTGGGGTGCAATCAGTGTTCCAATTCAAATCCGTATTTTTATGGATCCCCGGGCCGTTGATGATAAACCGTCCCCAGCTAGACAGAGTGGCCTCCAATCAAAGAGAACACCATCCAGAGGCAGGCAGATCTGAGGAGATGAGAGGGGCAGGAACACTGGTCATTGGTACTTTAGAAGCATGTTCAACTTAACCGAGAGAGAGAGAGGGAAAGAGAAAGAGAGAGAAAGAGAGGAGGGGTGACAAATAGAGAAAGATATGAATTATTAAGTATCCCTATTATTGTATAAAAGTTAAGGACACTGTGCAGTTGGGGACTCCGGCAAGACTTGCAATGGCAGCATAACTAACAGAGAGAACCAGAAAGAAACACAGACATGAGGGTTCTCTGGAAAAACAGACGACCCATTACACCACTGTTAACAAACCTGAGTGAACAGGTGAGAGTGAGGGAACGACAGCATACAAATAGCTCCAGATCTGCTTCTTTACCTAAGAAAAATCTACCGATAAAAGGTTTGACTAAATAAATGTGTTTTCAGGCTCAACTTGAACACTGAGACTGTGTCTGAGTCCCAAACACTAATTGGAAGTCTGATCCATAACTGTGGGGCTTTATAAGAGAAAGATCTGCCCCCTGCTGTAGTCTTCATTGTAGGAGGTACCAACAAATAGAATGCACCTAAGTAGATGTGCACTGCGGCGTGAGACCGTTGAATGCTTTATACATCAGTAGTAGTATTTTATAATTAATGCGAGATTTAATTGGGAGCAGTGTAGACTAATTAAAACATTTCGTCATACTTTCTAGTAAAGACTCTTGCTGCTGCAGAGATACAGTGCATACAGAAAGTATTTACAGTACTTCACTTTTTCCACATTTTTTTTAAGTTACAGCCTTATTTCAAAACAAATTCATTATTTTCCTCAAAATACTTCAAACAATACCCCATAATGACAACATAATAAAAAAAATATTTGCAAATGTATAAAATATATGAACTAAATCACATGTACATAAGTATTCACGGCCTTTGCTAAATACTTTGTTAAAGGACCATTGGCACCAATTACAGCCTCAAGTCTTTATAAATATGATGCTACAAGCTTATTTTTGGGCAGTTTCTCCTATTCTTCTAATGAATTTTAAGCGTTTTGTAATAAGGCTGTAAAAAAAGTAGAAAAAGTAAAGCACTGTAAATGCTTTCTGGATGCACTGTATCTATTCATCATGGCATATATTAGGTATCAAGTGAACATTTTGTCCTTAAAGTTGGTGTGTTAGAAGCAGGAAAATAGGAAAGATTTGAGCGAGTTTGAGGCCAAAGGGCAAACTTGTGATGGCTAGACGACTGGGTCAGAGCATCTCCAAACCTGCAGCTCTTGTGTGGTGTTCCCCAATCTGCAGTGTTCAGTATTAAAAGTGCTCAAAGGAAGGAACAGTGGTGAACCAGTGACAGGGTCAAGGGTGGCCGAGGCTCACTGATGCACGTGGGAAGCGAAGGCTTGTCCTGAGCTCCTGTAGCTCAAACTGCTGAAAAAGTTACTGCTGTTAATGCTCGAAGGGTCAGAACTGTTTAGGCAGCAAAAGGGAACCAACACAATAATAGGCAGGTGGTCATAAAGTTCTGATCGTTGTATACAGACATATCTTGAAGTAATTACCACTTTACTTTTCTTTCTGCCAAACATCTTGATTAGATATTCCTTTCATCTGACTTGAGCACATTTGTGACATTTATTCTGACATGATAAATCTTGAAGAAGCTTTAAATTCTTTTACCAAAATTATTTTTTTTAAATGTGTTCTGGGCAGTTCTGGGCATATTTTAGCCTAATGGCTATATGGCTAATGAATTATTGTATTATGCTTATTTTACTTTACACTTCCCTTCAAGGGTGCCAGTAATTCTGGTGTTTAAAAACCATTCTTAATTAAAGGCAAACATGTCAAATGTTCATGTATATAAAGTACAGCAGGTTCTATGAATGAGTAAAATATGTACATAGAAATTCTGGACCAAAAAACAATGAAAGGTAGAAATGTGTCTAATCTTTAAAGTGACTGTACCGAAAACTTTCTTTTCATCTGACTCATTATCGTATGAACAAATGCTCTTCTAGGAACTACCACTGAGTTTCCTCTCTCCTGTACATGACCTTCAGTCTGCTTTTAGTCACCCATTAGCAGATTCGAGTTAGGCTAAACCATTCAGCTCTGTGAAAAAAAGCACTTTCCATATATTAGATGACAAAACAAAAATATTATCCAGATTTGAAAGGAATAAATCCACTGGACAAAAGGGTAATTGGCTGAGCATTGGCTGACTCTCATTACCAGGCTCCACAGTGGGAAACGGGTCACCGATTAGGCCATTCTGAGGGCCTTGAAGGCCATCCTGCAGGGAGGCATGCTGGAGGAAAAGCTGGCCAGGGGTTTAAATAGATTTGCAAGCAATTTACCTTTGCACCATGTTGCCAATCTGACGCAATTTGAGTGCAATTTGTCTGCTTTCAGACTCTTAGCTGCCTCTGTGCAGCGCAAATGGCAAGAGAGTTGAAAATATCAGCCTGAGAGAACCGAGCGGCGTATGGCCACTTCTGAAGGGGGCTGCATTGACAACAATTAGAATAAGTGCTACAAGAAATCTTCAACTCAAATGTCAGAGGAAAAAAGGCGAGGAGGCGAGTACCAGAATGACACAGAAAGGATGCGCCTATAGATGTACAGTATAGATAGTGGATATGGAAAGCGCATCGAAATTACCCAGCGTCCCTTCTGATTGAACACATGGAAATTGCTCTGACATTTTCTCGAATCTGTAGTCTTGACGTCACTCACAAACCACAATGACCATGATCGGAGACCATTCCACACCACCGCACCACTCCCCTAAGGTCCCCTCACTCTTGTACGTCCACTTTAAAGTTTACACAAGTGTGTGTGCGTGTATTTTGAATAGCAATGCACCTGTTCTCTGAAATCCAATATTAAACAAATTGTGCAGCAATTGTGTTGAAATGCATGGGCTCAGGTTGGGATGCACAGTTTTTGTCAGAAAAAAAGAATATTGTGATTGAAAAAGTAGAAAACAACACATAAAAGTTTTTGCAACGACCAACATATCAATAGTGAAATCTGATCAAGAGGTATTGATGAATTTTCTACCTAACTGTAGCTGTGACAGAACTACTGGCTGTAATTCACATCACAGATCAATAATTAAGGCTTTTGTTAAACATTTTACTTTCTAGAATGACTTACGCAGATACTTATACACAATATGGACAATAGTTAGTAAAAACTTAGTGTTTTTCTGCAGAAGGGACTGGCACTTTGATCTAAAGATAGGACTGTTAAATGTTAGATCTCTCACGTCAAAAGCGCTTACTATAAATGAAATTATTGCCGATCAGGAATTAAAACAATGTGTTTGACAGACACGTGGATTAGCATTAAATGAAGCGAGTCCTCCTGGGTATAGTTACATACACCAGCCCTGTCTAAATGGCAGAGGAGGCGTAGCCACAGCTATTTATAATAATAATCTAAGCGTGACACAAAAGACTAAACACAAATGTAAAACATTTAAAGTTCTTTACACCAACATAAAATATTAAGGGTCCAAATGTAGGTCTAGTCATTATTTATATACTCCCAGGGCCCTACTCTGATTTTCTTATAGAATTTGCAGATTTCATCAAATATAGCTACTTCTTTAGACAAATTATTAATTGTTGGTGACTTTAATATTCATTTTGACAACCAGGAAGACAGCAGTTGTGTCCATTCTTGATTCAGTTGGAATTAATCACAATGTTATCAGACCCACTCATAGTGGTGAACACACTCTTTATTTGTTATTAACATTTGGATAAAAAAAATAAAAATGTAGTCATAATTCCACAGTCTAAAGCGCAGTCATTGCATTTGTACCTCACCACGTTTCCGTGTTAAACGTACATTCACGTCAGCTACTGCAGCGAGTTTTATCAATAATCTTCCGGAAATGACGATATTAATTAGATCTACGACGGACCCCGCAGAGCTTGACTGGGCCACTGAATACCTCGAATCAATGTTCGATGATGATGTAGCTCCCCTTAAGACCAAAATGATCAGGGAAAAAAAATTAGCACAGTAGTATAATGATCATATGCGCACCTTAAAACAGACCACTCAGAAATTAGAACGTAAATGGCGTCAAACAAAATTGACAGTATTTCAAATAGAAAATCTCTTAGTGCTGGTAGATCAGCATATTTCTCCACCTTCATAGAAAATAACAAGTATAATCCGAGATTTTTATTCAAGCAAGGTAGCAAAATTACCAGAAAATAAAAGCACTGCACTCACATGCACACCATTAATAGGTAGTAATGATTTCATGAACTTTTTTTATAATAAAGTTGAAAACCTCAGCCAAGAAATTCAGACGGGTTATATAAATCCAAACTATTTTACAAATAACCCTGTAGACAGCAGTGTAATTACAATAGACAATCAATTACAAAGTTTTACTCCTATTCAAGAAAATAACTTGATTTCATTTATTTCCTCATCAAAATCATCAACCTGCATTCTCGATCCCTTGCCTACAAGTTTCTTCAAACAGATCATTCCAGAGGTAAATAAACCTGTTTTAAAAGGTATAAACTCTTCCATTAGCACTGGTTATGTACCTAAATCCTTTAACCTGGCAACATCCTAATTAAGAAACCTGACCTTGACCCATGTCACCTGTCCAACTACAGGACAATATCAAACCTCCCCTTTATACCCAAGATTTTAGAAAAGGTTGTAGCACAGCAGTTATGCTCATATCTACTTAGGAATAAAAAAATGTAAATGTATCAGTCATGGTTTAGGCAATAGCACAGAGACGGCGCTAGTTAAGGTGGTAAATGACCTGTTATTGGCCTCTGATCAGGGTTTTGTCTCTTTACTTGTTTTGCTCGACCTTTGATCACACTATACCGCTTGCTAGACTTGAGAACGTTGTTGAAATAAGGGAACATTTCTCTCCTGGCTTAGGTCTTAATTGACTGATCGCTATCAGTTTGTTACTGTAAATGGTGAGTTCTCTACAGTCTCTAAGGTAAAGTTTGGTGTTCTGCAAGTATCTGTCTTAGGCCCACTGCTTTTCTCTTTATATATGCTGCCATGGGTGAAATTATACATGAACATGGTATTTGCTTTCATTGCTGTGCTGATGATGCACAGCTGTATATTTCGGCAAAGCCAGATGAGAGAGATCAGCTTAACAATGTTGAGGAATGTGTAAAAGACATTAGACAGTGGATGCTTGAAAACTTTCTTCTGCTCAACTCAGATAAGACAAAAGTACTTTTACTAGAACCACATGAAGCTAGAAGTAAACTTTCTGATTATGTAACATCTCTGGATGTTGTTTCTATCTTAGTGTGTACAGCAGTCAAAAACCTTGGTGTGATTATTGACCCTATCATTATTGATCCTGTCATTACAGGATGCAGAAAAACTAGTTCATGCTTCTGTTATATCTAGATTAGACCAATGTAATGCTTTACTGTCTGGGTGTTCGAGTAAGTGCATAAATAAGCTTCAATTAGTTCAGAATGCAGCAGCATGAGTCCTCAATAGATCTAGAAAATATGACCACGTGCCGCAGTATCTGAGTAAACTTTAGAGCCAGTATGATCCTCCACGCTGCTTAGATCAAAAGGTGCAGGCTATTTGTTGGTATCTCAAATAATGAAGACTACAACAGGGGGCAAATCTTTTTCTTATAAAGGCCCACATTTATGGAACAGCCTTCCAATCAGTGTTCAAGGCCTCAAAGTCTCAGTAGACACAGTCTAAGTATTCAAGTCGAGGTTGAAAACATATTAATTTAGTCAAGTCTTTTATCAGTAGATTTTTCTAAGGTAAAGGAGCAGATCTAGAGGGATCATGGATATAGAGTGTTTGGTTAACCTGGGATATTTGTATGCTGTCGTCCCCTTACTCTCACACGTTCACTCAGGTTTGTTGACGGTGGTGTGGTGGGTTCTTTCTTATCCCAGAGATCCGTCATGTCTGTGTTACTGTCTGGTTCTCCCTTTTTTGCTATGCTACCATAGCAAGTCTTGCCAGAGTCCCAATTGCACAGTGACATTAACTTTCATACAACAATAAGGACACAATATAATCCATATGCATCTCTTACTGTCTCTCTCTCTCTCTCTCTCTCTCTCTCTCTCTCTCTCTCTCTCTCTCTCTCTCTCTCTCTCTCTCTCTCTCTCTCTCTCGGTCAAGTTAAACATGCTCCTGAGGTTCCAGTGACCACTGTTCCTGCCCCTCTTCCCTCCTCGGATCTTCCCACTTTGTCTGGGCCTGCCTCTGGATAGTGTTCTCTTCGTTTAGAGGCTACTCTTTGCAGCTGGGGACGGTTTCTTATCAACTCCTTGGGTGGTTCCATGAAATTCCGGAGTAAGAACGGGAGCTTTGTGGTGTCAAAAAGTTTTGAGACTAGCTCTGTTTACAAAAAAGTACTTTATTTATCCCCATTTCTACACTATTACCTTTAATATAGTCCTCTCACACAGCAATACAGTGCTTCCAGAGTTCCACTTCTGCCACTTCTTAATATGTCCTGGAAGTTTTAATTTCGAAGCATGTCACCTTCTGTGATTCATGCTGGATCTCTACATTGGTATCAAAATAGCAACCTTTGAACTGGATCGTCTCTAGGTTATGTATGTAATTCTGTTCCCTGAACATGCTCTGAATCACGTGGGTAATCTGTTCAACAAAATGGCGCGATGTCACCAGGTGGATAGTGATGTCATGACCAGGAAGCTATAAGGATATATGTGTTGGAGACGACGCTAGTTTTGAGAGGGAAGGAAGCACTCACAGGGATGCAGAACGTGTGGCATGGAGACGCAGTGTCTCATTCACTCAGGGAACCAGAGTTACATAAGTAACCTAGAGACATTCCCTTTCAGGAACTCAAGCTGTGTCAACAATGCTTTTTGGAACGAGTGTCCAATCACACCAGACAGATCAATCTCTGCCTAGTGTGGATGGGCACAGCTAGGTCAAAGGACAGAGGGGCCCGGAGTGGCACTAAGGTCAAGGCTGTAAGACCTGACAAAGGTCAGTGGGGTGGACCAGCCTGCAGCATTGCAAATGTCTTGGAGAGATACCCCAGAGGACAAAGCCTTAGAGGCCGCCACACTCCAGGTGAAGTGCGCTCTGTCCTTAAAAGGAGTGGGGAGACCAGATGACTCATAAGAGGAGTGGCTAGCATCCACAATCCATTTACTGAGGGTCTGCTTATTGGCAGGAAACCCCTTTTATATGGACCGTAGCAGCCAAACAGCTGGTCTGACTTTCTCCACACACAGTTCTGTGGACGTATTTGTCCAGTGCTGGCACTGGGCACCCCTGGTTAAGCTTCTCCTGGTCGGTGGGACTGAAAGGAGGAGGATAGAATGCCTGGAGCACTAGCCATGCCTGGGGTGATCTCCAAACAAAAGGAGCTCACGGAAAGGGCGTGATGGTCCCTAACCCTCTTTAGAGAGGAGATGATCAGTAAAAAAACAGCCTCGACTGTCAAAAATCTCAAGGGCACTTGGGACAGGGGCTCGAAGGGAGGCCTAGACAAGGCCTCCAGAACAACGGCCAGGTCCCATACAGTCACTCTGGGTCGCATCTGAGGCCTCAGCTGCAGGGTACCACGAAGGAAATGTGTCACCCACAGTTTTTTTCCCCTAGCGACTGCTCGGCAAGCAGAGCATGATAAGCCGAAATAGCGGACATGTGGAAGGAGACAACCCTTTGGTAAAGTTTTGCTCTCAGTAAGGCTCTGTCGTGCCAACATGTAAATGAGGTGAGAGCTTGATGTGTTGTCCATATGGAGTAACTAAGCTCCTCTCACTTTCTTGACGGCCTTGAGGATAGACTCGACTAATGCAAGAGACAGCTGTACCCGCATAACGGCCAAATCACCCACTATGCATAGATTGGTCGTTCTCTGTACCGGAGAAAGTATACTTTTCTTTGTGTTTGGTCTTAACCCTTCTCAAAGAGTGCCCTTCAGGAGTGGGGCATCCACATGGGCATGCGGAAGCAATGAGAGAAGCTGGCTCCCTCAAGAGCCGACTGAGCATGCTCTGCTCCCAAGCTAGCAACACACAAACTGTCGGTGTATACTTATCTATTAGATATTTTTAATGGTAATGATTTGTACCATTATTAAGTATATAAAATTTTACACTTCCAATTTTTTTTTCTGTACACAAATAAATATGGAGTGGTGGCCAATAATTTGCATTATTAAATTAAATAAACATTCCAGCTTTCACTTTTTTAAAGAACACAACTCCTACTGGCAATACTTAATCACGCTTTTCAAATTTGTCAGTTTCAGACACGCATAATATTTACAAGATATGGAGAGAATTTAGAATTATTATCTCTTTAGTTATAGCCAGATGCAATCATCCATTCATGCATGCTTTGTTTATTTCTGAGTTGTGAGGAAAGATTGTGGAGAGAAGCACTGAGTTTTCCCAGAAAGCCCCAGCAGGCTGCACACGCTCAGCTAGTTAGAAAAGAGGGAGGCTGATTCTGGATGGACCAGATGTTCTCTAATGGGTCCAGCGCAGAGAGGGGAAAAAGAAGTAGCGGCAGAGACATTTTCCGCACAATTTCACCATCTGAAAGGCCCCGAAATACTTAACGTATTATAAGGGTTCCCACAGCTGTTTTTCCTAGGCAGGGCGGGAGGGGAAAAAAAAGCTTCAACAACTCAATGTCAAAACGCCTCTCTTTCACCCACATCTTTGCTTTCTTTATCTCTGCCTATCAAAAAAACTGACATGTTTTATGTAATGCTGTCAGGCAATAATAGTTCTGGGGGGGTGGGGAGAAAGTGGCTTGTACCTGCAAAGTGCACTTCCTTTTTTCCCTGATCATATTGCCATCCTGAATAAGAAATAAGTCTTTGTTGTTGATAATTAAGTCATGTTTAATAAATTGCATCACCATGAAACACCACTGAACCACCATTAAACCAGGTTTTAGGTCATGGTAAAGGATTGAGCCACCAATAAACCAGATTTGAGGTCATTGTAAAGGACTGAACCACTACTAAACCAGATTCTTTGTCTTTGTAAAATAACTCAACCACCACTCAGGTTCCAGGTCACTGTAAAGAACTTAAACACCACTAAACATAGTTCCAGGTCATTGTAAAGGACTTAACCATCACTAAACCAGGTTCCAGGTCATTGTAAAGGATTGAACCACCACCAAACCAGGTTCCAGCTTACTGTAAAAGACTGAAGTACCACTAAACCAGGTTCCGGGTCACTGTAAAGGATTGAACCACCATTAACAAGTTTCAAGGCCATTGTAAAGGACTCAACCACCAATAAATCAGACTCTAGATCACTGCAAAATATTTAATTACCAGTAAACCATGTTTCAGGTCTTTGAAAAAAGGAATCATATTCTGGGTTATTCTTTCTTACTGTTTTATAAAATCCTTAACACAAATTAATGAACAGTATTTTGCTCACTAACATTTCTTTTTTTTCCCTCTGATGTTTATAAGACTACAAACATGCATTTGTAGAGAATGTTTTAAGAAAATTTACCTAGGCCATTTTTACTCAGCATTAAAATAGCTTATACAAATATCATCTAGCATTACTTAGTATTCAGCCTTAATTTCAGCATTATTAATCTCAGCATTGGGAGTCTATTATGTAGAAATACTTAGTTATGAAATATAATCAAGCTTTATGTAGGGCAATAATCATAAAAACATAAATGGCAGAATGTAACCTTAATTTTTTCACCAAGCAATATGCGAACTTTACGCAATCAATTTTATATAAACAAAGTTGGTAAACTTTATAAGAAGTAAAAAATTAGAGGTGTAAAACAGTGGCACCTAAACATCGAAAACCAAAAAAAAAAAAAATAATTGTTTTTAAACTGGGTATAGTATCAGAAAAGAGGAGACATTTTGTCAGGGCACAAGAAAAACACAGATGTTTTTGAATTGGGTATCAGAACAGGATAAAATCACATAAATAAGTAACTTGGACAAGGGGGAGACTAGCGAGACTTCCAGTGAAGAAGAAAAATTGATCTATAATAAGAATGTGCAAATTAGGTAAATGAGACTTTAAAGGTAGAGGAGGAATCTTAGAGAAATATGTAAATGATCAAAGTACAAAGCATGAATTTGTTAGATTGGAATTTCACTTGCTAGTGTCAGCTGACTTATGCCATTGCTTTTTAGGATGTGCCTCTTAAGAGCTTGTAAAACTTGTAGAGATCAGGAAGACCTTCAACTAGCTCTCAAACCCTCGAAATTGTTGAAACCATTAAACTTTCTTAAATGTGGATAGATCAGAGCATTTCTGTTCCATCTTTTCTCTCAATTTTATATAAATAAAAAAATCTAATTCTAATCTCCAAGGGTGTGTGAGTTGTGTGAATTCTAATGTGAAAAATCAGAAAATCTACGTCTTTACTGAATTCCTACTTTAACTTCATCTGTTTAATACTATGCGTATTTGTTTTTTTCCCCTTGATCCCTTTAATTCTAATTGGTTAGTTGTCCTACTGTGTTTACCTGTTCTGTATTTAGTCCTTGAGTCTTAACCTGTTCTTACTCACTACACATTACACCAATAAGAATGAAGGATTGATTATATTTTCAAAAGTCTCAATCAAAGTGTTCATCTACGGCTATTTTATCGCCACTTTGTTTTGTACAGCTGCATGGAAAAACCAGTGCGATCGCACCGAGTATTTTATTTAATTTTTTTTAACGAACAAACTTCTCCTGTGTGCTCTGGCAGATCTGTCAGCTCCTGCCTGCCATTTCCTCGCCACTTTCTTTTCACGCTTTGATGCACACATTCTGCCGGCAAATAGCACATAATAACAGTTTAGACACCTTTCAATTTTAGCATCCTGCTTGAAAAGTTGTGTCCTTCCAGGTGCCATGACAACCATGCGCGACGTGTCACTCTATTAGTCCGGGGGTTTTTTGTGTGTGTGCGTGTTCCCTTATGATGCTGCCATGACAACGAAACACCTGCCCGTCAAAAGGTTACGTATATTCGTATAAAAATCAAACAAGATCTCTGAGGCAGGTATTTTTTCTCTCTTACAGCAGCCAGGCAAGTGAAGTGGCTCAACAAATCTCAAGGAGCCTCATGATATGATAAAGCTATTCAACCTGCTGCATAACCAAATATGATAACAAGATGTGTGATCAGATGCACAGATTTTGTCCCTTCTGAGGCGTGAAGCGTTTATTGCTCTTTATCTAATCTACCATCAGGAGAAGACCGTGGAGGTGTGAGCACAGTTTTCATCTCCTGCCTGACAAGTAATATCGCAGAGAGTTCCCTGAGACAGAGCTTCTGTGTGTGTGTGTGTGTGTGTGTGTGTGTGTGTGTGTGTGTGTGTGTGTGTGTGTGTGTGTGCAAAAGAGAGAAAGAGAATTTAGAGAGCAGCAGAGAGAGAGAGAGAGAGGAGAGAGTCAGAGCCAGACGGTTGATGAAATCTGAGTAGTTATCATGCTAACCATTACCTGTCAACTCGCTCCAATCTGTGGGGCATCAATTTTGTGGAGTGGAAGTGAAGGGCGCGAGGGTGGCTGCAGCGGGTAAACACCCAGTCAAAGGCCTGCCTCGGCCCCCGGCTTCTTCCTGCTTCTATATTTATGAAGGACACCTGCCATAGAAAGACCACAAACTAGACCATTATTGAAGAGGACCACATTCACACATAAGCACACATTTTCATCAGTATGCATTTACACGTGTTTGGTATTCTCTTCACATCTGATGGAGATCAAAAGCCTTCTCGAGCAACTCTGTTACCTATAGAACAAACTGACTTACTTAAAAAATACCCAGACAAAAAAATGGATACATTAAGATCATGATCTTGTAAAATCAATCAAATAAAAAAATATATATAAGATAAAGAATAGACCGTATCACCCACTAATCATGCAGGTTTACCCCGAGATATTTTCCTGTTAGTCCTGGAGAATCATTTACATATTCTAGTGTTTCCCCGCTAGCCAACACAGTGCAAACCCAACACAGTGCAAACCCAACACATGATGCACCTTAACACAGTACAAACCCCCCACAGTGCATACCCAACACAGTGCAAACCCAACACATGGTTCACTCAACACAGTGCATACCCAAGACAGTCCATACCAAACACTGGATGCACTTGATATAGTGCAAACCCAATACAGTGCATATCCATCCCAGTGTTTACCCAACACAGTGTGCACTTAACACTGCATACCCAATGAAGTGTGCACTTAATACAGTGCAAACCCAACACAGTGTGAACTTGACACAGTGCACAACTAACACAGTGCATCTCCCTCATAAGATACACTTAACACAGTGCAAACCCAAAACAGAGCAAACCAAACAAAGGGCAAACCCAACATAGTGCAAGCCCAACACAGCATATATCCAACACAGTGCAAAACAAAGTGTGCACTTAACACAGTGCATATGCAACACAGTGCAAACACAACACCATCCATACCAAACATAGACCAAACCAAACACAGTGCATACACAACAGAGTGCATACCCAACATCACATTGAAAACACATTGCATACTCAACATAGCTCATTTGCATTGAGTGACATCCATTACTTCAATAATGTTGTTGAACTTTACAGACATCTGGGAGCACAAAATGAACAATCAGAACTAAAATCCCAAAGAAGTATCTATTTCTACTTAAAACGAATGATGTGTCAAGACTTTAAAAAGCTTTATTTTGACGTATGTCCAAGCCAAATAAAGTACATGATTATTTTCTGTCAAATATTCATACTAATAAACAAATGCCAAGCTTTCAGTCAGCTGGGATTGCGTGTAAATTGTATTATTTGAAGCACATTATTGACATCATCAAGGTTCTGACTTCGAAGTGTACTAAAAGGTATTAAAACAAGCAGTCATGAGTGTCTTCAAGCTTTCACCACATTCCTATAGATCCTGCCTCTTATTTTCAGCACGATGCTTTCACGATGGCTTGACATTTAACAAAACCAGTAAAAAGATTACAGACTTACACTGTCATTATGTAACCTAATGATTTTTAAGATGTCATTTCCTTTTTTGAGATAAAAGTGTTGGTCTTCTTGAAACCAAGAGCTGCACGGCTCCTACCATATCATTTCATATACTATGAATTTCAGAATGAACTAATGAGTTGGCAGCACGCCAGCTTGTACTTATGTTCTTTGAAAAACAGCAGGAGAGAATTTTGTCTGCATTTGCAAATTAAAACATGGCATTCAGCTGTTTAAACTTGCACGCCATTGAGTCGTATTGAAAGAAAAATCTGAAGCTCTGTCAGAGAGGTAAATTAATGTATTTATAAAGTGATCTAAGGCCACAGATTCTTTCAGGTTTGATTCTCATCTGAAGTAATTTGGTTATTCTACAAATATGGGCCATGTAAAAAACATATAACCACTGCTAAAGAAATTCAGGTCTAACACCTTAACCATGATGATGCTCATGTAGAGCTCATGGCCAAGGAGGACCGCCCAGTGCCCAAAATAACCCCTTACTGTGATGAGTGACAGGAGTGATAACACCCTGCCATGACCAGCTTTGATGCCTACAATACACTCAGCAGCTGTAAGAGTTCTCAACTCTTTGGAGCTCTCACTTGGCCAACAGAGCGAGGCTTCTCATTTACTAGTCGCTAGAGCATCACCGAAACGCTGCTCTCGCCGGCTGTTGGACCCTTGTTGGGAGGGATATGAACCTGGAAGTGTCCCACTGAGTGAGGTCAAAGGGAACAATGTCTCTCTCTCTTTTTCACCTTACTATCTCAAAGGAAGTGATAATAGACAGCGGTAGGCTGAAAAGAAAAAGGCATGGTTTCAGGAAACCCGTGGTTTGAGCACAATGGTAATGCTTGAGAAATTCCACAGTTATTAAGACTCAGCAAGCTGAACAGCCAATCAGGAAGGGTTATTACAAAGAAGGTGAATTCCAGAAGTCTGGCTGTCTGGCATCATTAGAGAGTTATTCAGGAGATTTTATAAGCCTGATCAAATACAACAGTGTAGCCGTTTGGTACTTATATTATTATCATCAAGAAAAATCAAAACTTTCCAAAAATAATTTATATTTTCTTACTAGTTCTTTTAATAAACATGTAGAATTATTTACTGATTGAATACAGTCATTGGAAAAATTCAGACAGAAAATAAACCTCTATAAAATGCACAATATCGTGCCACCTGTTGTTTTTGAACTGTCAGTGAGTATTCACCTGAGAAGCCTGTCTTACTCACACACACACACACACACACACACATACACACACATACACACTTAGAGAGGATTACAGACAAAAGAGACTAATTCCAGGGTATCAGATGGTGCATTTTCGTTTTTTTCTCCTTTATGGTGGATAGAGAGGGTGTTGGGGGGGTTAAATTGCTCCCATTCATGCACTTAATCCTGCGTTTCCCTTCACCATAGCCAACTGGCCAAATGCCTCGACCCAGCCTGAGGCATAAACCTTCACAAAACTATGCTGCCTGTTTCAGAAGGCACCTCCACCAAAAGAGGACCTGATCTGAAGATCTGACACAGGAATAATCATAACAGTCAAGACATGCTAGTAAATGGATTGCAGATCAGCTCAGAATCTTTATTTGACACTAAAATCAGGTGATTGGGTTTTCCAATGTTGGTATTTCTCATACACACATGCCTGAATTATGAGTTTAGACTGTATGTCTGTCGAGGACCGAAACAAGCAGGTCATAACGTGACCATTGGGACGGGAAGCAGCACAGACTGTCCCTGTGTGTTTTGTACTGTAGCTGGTCTTTAATCAGACGTCCTCTAACCTCTTCAGGCTCTTTTCTCCAAACTAATTGGCCTCCCATCTGCTAAGGGCTCCAGACATATAATACTGTTTTATTGCAGCTGAGGTCATCAGGGAGCAGGTCTCAGAAACCGGGAGACAGTGTGCAACTAAAGCAAAGACAACAAGAAAAGGCTTACTGCAGTTCAACAACTCCCAGTGGAGCTACTACATCTCTAGCCACTGTACTGTCCTAACCATACTGCATGTCCCAGAGGAGCACTCAGCGTGATGAGGATTAATCTCTGACCACTGTACACACACAATGAAATGGAGGACTTATTTGTGTGGGGTGTTCTCGGGCTGTGGTGTTCAATACCTATCAAAAGTGGTCCAAGAGTCAATGTGCGACTTCTGTAAGGGAAGCAGACTGGTAGGTCCCAGATGCAGGATACAACAGGGGTATGGTGAAAACAGTTTTTAATAAATGAAACAGGCAGGGGAAAAAAACAAAGTCTGAAATAAGAGTTCAAAATCAGTAGAGAAAAAAGAGATCCTGAAAAAACAGTCCTAAATCCGAAAACAGGCAGACAAAGCAATGTAGGAACAACCAAAATCAGATATAAAAAAATGTCCTTTTTCCAAATACTAGTATAACAGAACAATATAGGGCAGGCAAAATCAGATCTGAATACAGTTCCAAAAATCAGGCATGAAAAAACTGAGAAATGTAGGGCAGAGCAAAAACACAAAGCAACAGGCAGTCCCAAATCCAAACCAGTAGCCAGGCAGAACTGGGATACGAGACAGAATTAGGGACAAGGAAATAATCTAGAAACAAGACAAGAATAGTCTCAAGGAACATGAAAAGCCAGTGAGATAATCTGTTACGATGGAGTTAATAAATCCCGGACAGTAAACCAGAAGTGAGCGTCGTGAGCCCAGAAGATCCAGACACCAACAAAGGAACCGGCGACAGGGTCACGGCCGGCCGAGTCACATTAATGCACTTGGTGAGCGAAGGTTCGACCGTGTGGTCCGATCCAACAGACGAGCTCCTGTAGATCAAATTGCTGTAGAAATTAATGCTGTTAATGTTCGACAGATCAGAACTTTTTTGGCAGTAAAAATAGGATCAATAAATATTGGGCAGGTGGTCATAATGCTATGCCTCATCAGTGGCCATAAAGTTTTCCTGATCGATGTATACATCTTTGCATAATTACATATATGAACAGGTTTTAATGCGAATTTCTCCAGAAAATAGGTCTAACCTTCGCTCCCGAGTGCCAAAACATTATTCATGTCTGTGATTGATTTTAAAATATTGTCAGGCTCATAAAAAGCAAAATGATTATAGTGGCAGAAAATAGTGACAAACCCACAGGGAACCATTACAGGTTTCAATTAATCCATCCATCCAGCCTGAGGTAAATAAAACAAAGTCTGAAGGGTCGGTTGAGGTTGGTGTGTGTGTGTGTGTGTGTGTGTGTGTGGGTGTGTGTGTGTGTGTGTAGTGTGTGTTTGTGTGTGTGTGGGGGTGCATCAATCCTGACACTATACATACAAGAGTCTCTAACAAGGCTTGTGCTTAGATCAATAAAACTCATCCTCTCAGTCATGTCCAATTAAGAGTGTGTAGAGTAAATAAATGCTTTTGCTATAAATCATTTTAAAAAACAACAACATGGTAATTGATAAAGGACAAAAAAAAAGATTAATTCATTACAGTTGGAGTAATTTCTTCATGTAATGGAAATTTGATATGGCTGGATATAAATGTAAATAAATAAAAACAGTAACAACAAAAGTATAAGATCTTTTATGCAAAATATATAAAACAAATATTGGGACACCTGATTTTGCCAGCCATATGTGTTTCTTCCCTAAACTGTAACCACGCAGTTAGAACTGCCCAATTGTATCAGACATCTTTGAATGCGGTAGCATGAAATGCCCCTGTAACCAAAGCAAGCTTCATAAAGGTTTACATTAGTTGAAGCGCAAGATCATAAGTGGCTTGCTATAGAACTCTGACCTCAACCCAATTGAACACCATTGTGATGAACTGGAACCAGGCCTCCTCACCTCACTTACATCAACACCTGACTTGACTAACACCCTTGTAGCTAAATGAACACAAATCTTTAAAAGCACAGTTGAAAATCTAGTGAAACATCTCAGAAGAGTGAAGATTATTATAAGTGTAAATCTTATAATCACAATCTTATAGTTAGGTGTCCACAAAATTTCGTTTTTTTGTCCATATGCTTTAATACGATAAAGTGGTTTCTCTTATTTTTATTAATGAAGAGTTAAAATGCAATTTAGGAAGTTAAAACATAGTTAAGTGTTATAAATAACTATAAAGCTAATATTTAAAGTCCAGGCATTTTATTACATTGAATCTCTGAAGTCTTTAAGAAGAAAAGGTTCCTCAAAGAACCCTATATAGGAGGAGTTTTTGGGTTGCTTCTGCTGCTCACATTCTATAAAAATCTATTCCTATCTATGTAGATCTATGTAGATAGCAGAAGGCTGTGACACTAGGTGCAAAAAGATCTATTAGGTTGGCTTTACATGCTTTGTAGGAAGCATGCTTGAGCCAAGGTAAAGGTGCTTTTTACATGTACCTTATAGTAAAGTGTAATTCTTTCTTCGCATATATCAATGATGTAGGAAGCTAGGGACAGAGTGCAGGGGGAGAAATGATACAGCACCCTGGAGCACAAATGGTTGAGGGCCTTGTTCAAGGGCCCAATAGTGGCAGATTGGCGATATTGAGGCTTAAACACTGTCCTTCCGATCAGTAACCAAGAGCCTTAACCACTGAGCTTCCACCTCCCAGAAAGCAGAAAGTATTCTAGCAGCTAACATTTATGATGTTTGACCTCCTATACACCCAAGGAAGCCTATTTCTTTAAAAGCATATAGTTTAAAGAAGCTACTGATTGTTAGAATCAACAATGCAACAAGTTTTATTTATTGTTTGCACATTTAAATGGAAAAAAATATTGGTATTGTGTTAAAACACCTAAAAAATTCCCTTGACATCAGAAAAAATTGGTGAATGACATTAAATTAGGAATATACCTGGATATACTCTGATATCAAATGACTCACCGACCCAACTACACAAACACCATCAAAGTCACGTAGAGTGAAAAAAAGGATCTTTGTCCATCTGTACTAAAAGTAATCTATCTGCTCTAATCGGTCCTCTTGTAAGTTTGTGTTTTTCATAATGTCACCTCACTGCACACTTCATATTGACTTTTAAATGGATCCCAGAGACATCCATTATTCATACAGAGTTGTGGACTGCAGCAGACTCGAATCCTATAGTGACAAATAGTTCCATCAAGCAATCTTAAAAACCATGTGGTTTCATTTCAGGTGGTATTCTTGCTCTGGCTAGTCACTAAACATCTGCAATGAAACACGGTGATAAAACAGTCAATATAAAATGGTATTATGTTGATAAATACCAAAGAATGGAAAAATGCTGTAATGTCCAGCACTGAGGTGACAAAGCTGTAGCTTTAAAGCTTAGATAATTGTCAGTCAGTGAAACTAGAGACTGTTGTTTAATACACACAGACACACACACACACACACAGACACATGGGTAGCAATCCCACCACCTGTGCCTATGATTAATATTGCTCCGTCAGTTTGTGATGAAAAAAGCAGTGTGTAATTGCAGTTAAATGGCATGATGCTGGTTGCTGATGCCATGTTTGTATGTAGTCATCTGTCATCTACCCATTAATCTACGTCGGGTGACACAGGGCAGAGATGAACATGGATGATCATGATTTACCCACAAGCACAAACATAACCATAGCACTTTCTGTTTAAGAGCCAAACCAAAGCACTTTACACAATGAGAAGAAATTTCGAGGGAAACATAGCTATTTAACGAGGATGATCAATAATATATAATAACTCACATGTAGGTAAAAGCGAAAAATCGATCATAATGCGACAAACTTACAACTAAATCTGAACTATACATAGTGTAGAAGCCAAAAAGAGAAAATTTAATTATTAATGTTTGTCATTTTTATAGATACATTTTAGTAAGTGAATTTAATGCTTAGCTAAATATTGCAATATTTTTATTTTGCATTGTTTATTAGACGTCATTACGTAGGACTTTTAGTTCGAAAATGTTACAATTTTACAGTTTTTTGACCATGCAATATATATCCAGTTATATATAACCAATATTATTGGTTATAATAAAAGATCAAAAAAGGAGATAATAGTTTTGTCAATATTCATGTGTTTTACTTAATCTTAGGTATAAAAGTGGAGCAAAAAGCATAAGAATCAGAAAGACTGCCATAAACAGACAAAACATAGTCGCATAGACAACAAAACAATGACAGGGCAACGAAAGGGCGACTGCAAACTGTGAAAACGGCCTCACTCTCACTTTTATATGTATTGTATATCTATGTAATTGTATAGATATTTACTGGCTATTTCTACTCTTTTGATAACACCTTGCTGCAATAGTAGATTATTTAATAGTTATTAATGCTACTTAGTATGTTGTAATGAAGCATGACAAAATTCAAAAGCTAGGGCATCTGCATGTTTTGTTTTCAGAAAGCACACATATGCTCAGGAAATTGGATCAAAAAATGCTGTATAATATCTATCTGATTTTCCTATTGGAAATCTATTTAAAATCCAGAATGTCCCAAAATGTGACTAGCCAGGCAGTTGAGGCAATAAGAAAAATGTGTGTGTTTTGTGTATGTGTGTGAGAGAGAATATGTGACTGTTTAGCATCTGTCACTGTGTCAATGCCGGCACCCAGATGGTTAGACGAGGAGCTGAGTGACAGTCTAATGTACATGATGCACACTGGGGAAATCTTCGGGTGGTCTAAAAACACACACACACACACACACACACACACACACACACACACACAAATGCACGTTTCATACACTCTTTGAAATTGTTTGCTGACACAGTTGCTAGTATGCTAACCGTAACCCTTGAACTTAAATATGTTGGCTCTTTATGATGTTTCTCTTTGACATCAGTAGGTCAAAAGTGTCCCCATGATTGTGAATAGTTTTTGGTTTGCGTGTCTAAAACAGGTGAGTAACTCTGGTGAGCAAACAAAAAGGTAGACAAGAGAATGTGAGATTATGAAAAGTTCTATATTTCTGTGTCAATACAGAAACAGTATATTTAGTCTCCATTTGCCATTATAACAACCTTTACTGGGGAGATTTCACTAGATTTTGCTTGTAGAGATTCATGCTCTTTTAGCTACAAGGGTATTAGTGAAGTCAGGTACTGATGTAGGTGAGGTGAGGAGGCCTGGGGTGTAGTCAGCAGACCAGTTCATCCCAAAGGTATTTAGCAGGTTTGAGGTCAGAGCTTTGTAGCAGAAGATCTTCCACTCTCTCTCTCTCTCTCTCTCTCTCTCTCTC
>MU551628.1:2427394-2491733 GCA_024362625.1 Silurus asotus
ATGGGCATGAACAAATATATTTGCAAATGTATCCATAATGGATGCTTTATGCATAATCTATGTTAATTAGTACTGAAACCAAACTCAACATGGAGCATGAAGACAAAATATTCTTGTAAATGTTTTAAAGTAATTATAGTGTTTTAAATTTCTTAAAGTATCTGGACACCAAATGGAACTTGTGCTATGTTTGCACACGGACGGTTTTAATTGCCGGACGTGCGCATCGTGGTGGATTTTGGTGTTTGATTTGAGACTCGGCGAATCAGTGAAACAAAAGTTTGCTAATTGAATATAATTATTTCGGTGGAGTTTATTAATTTTTTTATATCTGATTAAAGAAAGGACGTTGCAAATAAATGTGTGTTCTGTTGAAGGTTTTAATTTTGTCTCATTTATATTCATTTATTAATATTTTTAATATTATTAAATATAAAATGGAATAATCTTAATATTCATTATATCAGTATATTCATTTTATCAGTTATATATATATATATATATATATATTCCAACATTTTACATATGTCAAAGCAACTGTATTTATTGTGCCTAATTTTTCATCTCCATGTCATGTGTAACTTCAGTCAATTACAACACTTTAAAAACTACACCCTTCTAATTCTCATCACTTAGGAGCTTGTTTGGTGATTTTTAATTTTTAATTTTAATTTTTAATTTATTTTTTTTTCTTCACATAAAAGTGCGCCATCTATTTGAAGCAGGTTTTAATTACAGGTACGATGGAGATGCGTTAAGCTGCCCCTATTGTAACTTTATAAATATGGTAAGTCTAAAATATGGTCTAGTCTACCCAATACACCATCACCTTTAAAATAGTCCCCGTTGCATAGTAATACAGCGCTCCCAGCGTTCCTGATACTTCTGGAATGTGTCCTGGAAATCTTCTTTTCTAAGAAGTGTGTTAGGTAAATGGAACTTGTGCTATGTTTGCACACGGACGGTTTTAATTGCCGGATGTGCGCATCGTGGTGGATTTTGGTGTTTAATTTGAGACTCTGCGAATCAGTGAAACAAAAGTTTAGGAATTAAATATAATTATTTCAGTGGAGTTTATTAATTTTTTTTTCATTTTGTAATACATTAGTATGTAAGTGGCTATGCACGCCGATATTAATTTAAAATGTTCTTTACTTAAATAATCAAACAATGTATAAATAATTAAATTAGCTAAATTTCTTGTGATATCTGTGCAGCACATTTATGGTGGGTGCCCATGTCCAGAGATACAGTTATCTTATTCATACAATTGAGCAGTTCAGGTGCTCAAGAACTTTAAACTCACAACCTTGTTATCAAATGCTCTTAACCTGCTGGAAGCTGGAAAGCTGGATGTAAGAAATGTGATATATACACTAATGTTTTCATAAATAAAATGGTAATGGAAATGGAAGGAAATAAACAGAAGAGAAATCATAATCAGTATTTGGTGTGGGCACCCCTTTGCTTGCAATACAGCATTATTTCTTCTAGGTACACTTTACACAGTTTTTGAAGGAACTCGTCAAGCAGGTTGTTCCAAACATCTTGGAGAACTCACCTAAGATATTTTCTGGATGTAGGCTGCATTAAATGCTTTTGTCTCTTCAAGTAATCCGAGACAGATTCCATGACATTGAGATCAGGACACCACGAGGGCCAAAACAATCACTTCCAGGACTCCATGTTCTCTACACTGACGATGTTGGATGACGCTTGATATATGTTTGGGGTCGTAGTCCTGCTGCAAAATGAGTTCATGAGGGTTTTTCTTTAAACTCCATATGAAATTGATGATCATTACAAAATCCCTGACTTTGTTATGCAAAGTGTGCAGTTTGCACTCAATTGAAAGCCAAATGGGGCTGACACCGAAAAAATGATTTGTTTTAGATTTTCCTGCTGTTTGTGGCATTTTATAAATTGCTAAAAGTAAACAATCAATATATATATTTTTAAGCATTCTTACTGTACAGCATCTTTACACCCTTTACCACAGTACTATATGTATTCCTATATTTAAGCACATTCAACTTGAAGATAAAACTTTAAACAGCAGTTTACTCCATATTTAATATGCTGAAACAAAACTACACACTTTCCTCAGTCTTTTTTTTCCATTACAATGTGTCCTCAGATGTAATATTTCAGCCCAGATATACAGGATATTGTCCTTCCGCAGCACCATAACATCTGACACTGTTAAAATCCCATTATACACAGCACGTTCAATTCACTTTCTGCAATTAGACTGAAACATTCTTGCATTCTTGTTTTTCTTCAGTGGAAATGCACTTAGGTTTTCTTGGAAGTGGACTGTGACCAATTCTCTCAATGAGCTCAGCAAACTTACTGGGAATCATATCTTGCCAAAAACAAACCTAAGTTTGCACCAGGGTTCTATTTTAATTGCATAAATAGTGCATATGTGAAGCATAAATTTATTCACAGATTCAGATGAGTTAAAGATTTTGCCTAAGGGTGCAAAAAAAACATTGACTGCAGATTTATAAGAAAACCTGCAGCCGGAAACACGGTGAATATGTTTGTGTTGGAACAGTTTTGAGGTGTTGAGTGATTGGGGAGGGAGTTAAGGGTGGGGTCATGTGTAGGGTGCAGGTTTATTGTTATTACAGTTACAAATATATATATATATAAAGCACCAGTCTTAGAAATAATGGATGAGAACAGTTTTACTGTTTCTCTTAAAAAAAAAAGTTGAACCATAGTTTTCTTTATAATAAAAAAAATCATTATCATATTCGTGAGAAATCCATAATAGATGTGGTGACATTGGTGCCAATGTTAGACTCTATAAGATAAAGAGCTAAAATGCAGTTGTTCTGACTCACCTAGTTAGCTGTCTGTACAGATGAGAGACATTAGAGAACTGAACAGACTAAAGGACTAAATCTCTGTTTCATTATTCCTTTTAGATAAATAAAGTTTGGTCTAAATCCCACATGCCCTACTGTTAGCAAGTAAAATGGAGTCGTGGTGACTGTCGGAAAAACTTAAGTGAAAATGAACCAGGGTGGAGTTTAAAATTAAAAAAGACTCAATACAGTGCATCTTGAAGGTTCAACTTAATAAAGATGTTAATGTTAATGATAAATGACATGTAAATGTAAGTCTCTCTATTGAAGACTTGGCTGTAGCAGTAATTACATTACCTGCTCTACACACACCCTCAGCTGATAATTCCTGACCTCTGTGACCCCCCCAGAGCATGTTTTTACCATTCTGCCTAGATTAGCCGTTTTCAGCCCTGGTCAATGCTGTATAAATCAATCCAGTATAAATTATCACCTCCACTAAAGGCTACTGTTTGATTGAAAACAATACTCAACCAAGTAAATATATGACAAATCGAGAGCGATTGAGAGAGTGAGAGTAGGAGAGGGTCTTTTTTTTTTCCTCTGGGAAATCTGCTGCTCTGAACTCTAATTAAGTCATTGTATCTCTCTGGTGGATGGCTGTTTATTCACTCAGGGCTAACACAGACAGGACACAGGAGGTGTCTCTCACGCTAATGAAATGATACTGTCGCTTCATTCAGTATAGGAATGTTGCCTGGACGAACGATCCGAACGGTTCTTTATTAGCCTGTTTATTTGTTGTTCAAATACACAAGATAAAAGCAGGTTTTAGAATCAATGCATGAAATGTCATCAGAGGTGTTTATCATTCTAGTCTGAGCAAATCTCATCTCTAGATACAGTAGCTTCCTATATATTGATTTATATTTGCCTCTTCATCACACTTTCTACTGACAGCTGGCCTTCATGAATATGATATGTGGCCACTCCTTCCTACCGCACCGTGAGCTGAGTCGTCAGGCTGACACTTTTTTTTTTATCCTTCATCTCATTCCTTACGCATCACTCCCTCTCTCTGCTGATGATAGACATCGAATAACTTCCGCCATTATGTCCCCGGGACGAGAAACAAGGCCTCTCAAGAGGATAATTACAGGAAGCTGTCGGTCCATCTCCCCCTTATATACACACACACACACACACACACACACACACACACACACACACACACACACGCACACGCACACGCACACCACACATGCACGCATTTACACTTGTGTACACATGCTGATACAGCTGCAAACCCGGTTTCTGTCTCAGAGTAGACCGAGAACAGACAGAAACAGGTCTGACACCATTTAAAAGACGAGACTGAAGCATGCAAAGTAGCTACATTTCTGCAAAAACCAAATATGCTAAAGTGTTTACAGTGTTGTTTATGTTAAAAGGCAAATTATACTCTAATTGCCTGTTTAGAAATGCATTATAATGTACTATGTCTCACCGGTTGCAGTGTATTGTAGGATTTCATCAGCACACTAAATATTACTGGGTAGTGATACTACTATTACGACTATTACTACTGGAACTAATACTAGCACTACTTCTACAATTACTACTACGACAACAACTACAAGTACCACTACTAATAATATTAATAGTGTGTAGTACTTTGATGTCTGGGTTCAATTAAAATGATATGAGGCTAATTGAAAAATTACTAATGAGATAATAAAAAATTACTATCTGAAGAACAGATACAAACAACTAAATGTAACTAAATTTGTACACAGGCAGACACATATGAAGGACCCTGGGACTGTGAATCATCAATACAATTTTGAAACATTTTCTAATACAAATATCATAAAGAGAAAAATGCTTCACGAAAAACGTTTCAATGATAATCGTCATTAGGCTTTTTCTGCATGGTCTATAACTCCTGTTCATGATTCACTTTGATTCCTCGTGATCACTGAAGGTCAGAATACTTACAGTATTAAAGAGATCTAAATCAACATGAGGAATACAATACATGAACTTCAGCTAAGTAATAAATCTCCGTGTACAGACAGCTCAGAGTTCGTCAGAGATCGTCATTAGTGGGGCAAGGCTTATTTCAAGGGTGGCAGCTGCTGCCCTGTGCCACGCCTACATGGTCATGACCTGAACTTAAGTAAATACCTTATACATTTTTAGAAATAATCAATTATTTTATGTAATGTTTGCAATTTGGGGTTTTTGATAGTGAAAATCACTGGAAAAATCAACATTTTACAAGTGATTCAATTTTTGATTTACATACAAGAATCTGTTATATCTTGTGTAGAAAATAACACAACAAAAAACTAATTGCTTTTTACCATAATATGCCCTGAATGAGCACGTGAACACAAATACACACGTGACTTAATGTGACCAATACGTAATCATATACAACAAAGTCTGGGAAATAGTGATGAATGAAACCAAATGCTGCAAACAGGTGACAAATAAAGAATGAACGCGTCTGTGTGTGTGTGTGTGTGTGTGTGTGTGTGTGTGTGTGCAGATCTACAGTTTATTATTAATCCTGTGGGTCTGTAATGAAGACAAATGACAAATGCATGATGGAAATTATTGGGGAATTTTTTAAAAAATTTAACAATTACTTTGACTTAACAAACAAATTAACAGACAAAACACCAAATCACATGTGTACTGTACTAAAGCTAAATCATGTAAAGTTTTTAATCATCAGAAATCATTGATCTGGTTTCATGATTTGAACAAATTCATGTAGATCTTACTTGATTTCAAATTTTGATTTTATTTATAAGCATGTTTTAAGGCCCTTTATGCAGTCATGCAGGTGTGGCACATAACCAAGTAATCTGATCTTTATATAAAAAGAAAAAGAAACATTCCAGAAGCCATTTTTTGGAGTATTGTTGTATCCTGTTAGTTGTGTGTGATTTTTACATCAGTATCCATTTTAATGATTTTCCATTGATTTCTATGATTTGCAGCTTCTCCTGTACTGTAGAAAAGTAGAACAAATTGTTGCACGAAAGATAATTTGTTTAATTGTTGCTCATTTGACTAATTTCTTGTTATGATCATTTAAAAAACGTCATATTTCCGAAATATTTTTGCACAGGAGTGCAGGATTATTCAGCCTGAAGACATTTGCTCATTACAGTTATACAGGCATCCATCAGCAACAACTTTGCCTCTAGTGTTTATGTAAGGATGCTCTTGATTCCGCATGACTGCTTTGACAACTATGTTTAAGTTCTTAATAAAAAAACGCTGGGAAAATATGTATATAAGTATGCATAAAATAAATAAAGGAAAAATAAATATAATGCATATTCGAACACACGATTCTTCATAAGTGAATATTGAGCTCTCTGATCATCTCTGTACGACTTGCGTCGTTTTCGGGCTTTGTGTGATATTTTATAGACTAGAATTTCACGCAACGTTGCACGCGCTAATTTCTTTATGATGGGCAGCTAATTGCATGGAGGGTAATTACGGCGGTTCGAGGCGCGCGCTTTCCTGCTAACAAATATGTTTTTTTTCTTTAATTAATGACTATTTGAAATAAAAATAAATAAATATATATAATACGAAAATTAAATAAAAATGCATGTAATTATGCATGAAAGTTGGCCTATTTAAAAAGCATGAGTGACCAGAATTTTTAATTTATTTATTTATTTATTTTTTTAAACTTGCATTGCATTAGAAGAATTTTTCAGCATCAAAACAGCAATTAAATCGCCCTCTCTCCTAGTTTGTCTCCGACATTAGAGCCAATATTTAAAAAGCATGCGTGACCAGAATTTTTAATTTATTTATTTATTTATTTTTTTAAACTTGCATTGCATTAGAAGAATTTTTCAGCATCAAAACAGCAATTAAATCGCCCTCTCTCCTAGTTTGTCTCCGACATTAGAGCCAAGCGGGCATTTGTTTTTTTTTTGTGTGAGTTTTTTTCTTCTTCTTCTTCCCCCGCAGGATTGTTCGAAAGCACGCGAATCGCGCTGCGTTTTGTCCGCGCGCGCTGGACCGTGTTAATGCGCTCATTATGGAGCCGCGAAGGGAACAGGTTTCAAATCGGGGATTCACGAGCGCGATATCCACCGCCATCCGTGTGGGAATAAAGAAGCTGAAAGGACGAGAACATCTGTTCATGATCGGCCTGCAGTTTAGCTCAACCTGTACACCGGGCTTTGAAGCTTGCGACAGGGGTGAATGATGGGACCTTATGGCACTGTGGATGCGTCTGAATATTATTACATGCACAGAGAGAGAGAGAGAGAGAGAGAGAGAGAGAGAGAGAGAGAGAGAGAGAAATGAGAAGTTGTTGATTACCGACAATTCTGGAAAATCTTGAAAAATGTTGAACACGTGATTTATACAGTGTCTGTACATTCTATATCCTCGTTTTGTTTTTATTTTAATTGCATGCTTTATTTTTTTACATTTTATGATTGTTTTCTTTTTTTTGGTTGTTGCTATCATTTGTGTTCTATTTCTCTGTTGTTTTTTTTATATAGAATTTTTTATCATTTCCTAAGAAAATTCTTGTTTTGACGCTGAAAAATTCTTCTAATAAAAAAAGCAAATAAAAAATTCTGGTCACTCATGCTTTTTTAATAGGTCAACTTTCATGCATAATTACATACATCCTTTTTTTTCTTTGTTTAGGGAAACTTCTTAAATATTGATTATTCAGACGTCCATCAAACTATTATTATGAGAATAATATTATGCTTCTTTTTTAATCCTTATCATCTGAAATGTGTAGACTTCTCCCTGAGGGATTAAAAGTTATTTTAACGTTAATAAAACATGATTTTTTTTTTTATTTGTTCGTGAATTAAGAAAAGTCTTTCCATATTGTTAAAATATTTCTGTGGCCCCAAGAAAATGTGTTGACGAACAAAACATTACAGGATTCTTAAAAACAAAATAAAAAAGAGCTTCAAATAGAAGAAAATTCTACACATTCTTATTGAACAGAAATGCAAAAAAATATATGTCTTAAAATCATGATTACAAAAGACATTTCAGAGATTTCAGAGTGCAATGTTTAGATCATTATTTATCCGAAGTGTTTTCATTAATTACTATTGAGAACTTGAGAAGAAAAAATAAACATTAAATATGTCTTTGTGACTATTAAAAAAAAATTGTTGACAGTCTCGTGCCACATTAAAGCCGATCTGATAAAGCTATTATTAGCTCTAGACATTGAATAGCCTTGTGTGCATGATTTCTCTCTCAGGTCCGGTCAGGATACACGTCCTAACAGGCAAATAAAACCACGCGCACGATTAAAACACGACACTTTATTAAATCTGAATTTCAAATGAAATGTTGGTTGTCTACGTGCAGAGCATGTTAATGCACTTAATTCGGTTCAGTGCACTTCAGGAATCTTACATTCAGATTTAATTGTTTTTTCCCCCCTCTTCTTTTTCTATAGCCTGTTATTAATAATATTATCAATATTAATAAATGCATGTCTTGCATTATGCAAGTGTGTGAATAATTTTATAATTTTAAAACCTATACTTAATTATTAAGTTTAAATACGTATGTATATGTATACACACACACACACACACACACACACACACACACACACACACACACACACACACACACACAAACAAACACACATACACACGTACACACTAATAATATATATGATATCTAGATTAGGGTTTTTTTTTGTTTTTGTTTTTTGTATGCATGCTTTTTTTTCTCTCTCCAAAAAAAGAAAGAAAGAAAAAAAGAAGGAAATATTTACATGTTGACTTCTGTAAGGACCTCTCTAACCTAACTACTCAACCTGGATGAAAACAAAGGGGACGACGAAGTTTTTTTTCTTCCCCTTCTTCTTTTTCCCCCCATATTTGACGCGTTAGTCCTGCCGCGTGCACACCCACTTCCGCCCCTTGGGATGGTCGACCACGCCTTCACAAGGCACAGTGACCCGTGAGCCCCACTTCACAGATTACATGTTATTATTAGGATCTGTGTATGACATAAATCCAGACAATTCTCAGGGCGGAAAATGGTTGAATCTAGAATGTTAAAAAAAAACAAACCAATAAATCCAAATGATTCTTCAGGATGGGAGAACCTGCACATATTTTTAGCAGAAGCCAATAAAGAAGACAGGTTTGTAAAATAACTCTGTGAAAAGATCCAAATCTGAGCAACCTCACTGAAACAATAAAAAAGGTTCTTTATTTCTAACATAGTTTTTACACTTTGGTATTTTGTATCAGAATGTGAAAAGTGAATGAAATGTTTTATTCTAGAAGATCCGATTTTGAAGTGTACCATCTTATACTATAAGAAATAAACGACTCTATTTCACTGGGGTGGTGCCCTCAAAGATGAAAAACCCAATTCAAGGTTCCTGCCTAATTGTGCTTAAAGAACACTGATGCAAATTTCAAAGTGATGTCTAAAAGCTGAAGGTGCCCCATCTGACCCAAATCCTGGGTTTCCCTATTGCAGTAGCAGGAAAAGTACAGTTTTTCAGGGTTGCAGATGTGTCAAGAAGCATTTGTTTGTGGAAAGAATAATGATTTAGGACTGTTATCAAACTTCCACACTGTTCACTGAGACGAAATTTTCACCCTCTAGAAAAGTGGCACGCTTTATGCTAACTGAAGTCTTCAGTGTTTTCTACCCCTCAAACCCCTTACAATATTACAGGCTCAATTAGAGAAGAATATGGGTGATAAACCCGCGTAAATCTGGAGGTCCTCCTTAGAGAAGAAGAGGGGGAGATCCCCATCATGTAACCCTGCAGCCACGCCCACTTGTAGGCTTTAACACCAGCACTCGAGTCGAGAAGCTCGAAGAGCAGGCGACGTCAGAGGGAATGACGTCACATAAATCACGAATCCGATTGGTCGAAAGGCCAGTCTGCAGAACTTCAAAGCCAAGAGAGGAGCTACAACTGCATTGGGAATGGGGCGGTGAGCACCAGTGCGTGACAATACTCCTCCAAAATAAACAAGACGAACAAACTCCTAGTCTATAAATGTAAAAGTGTTTTTAAAGGTGGACACTTCTGGGATGGCAACTTCACTTCTTGGGGTGAGTAAGAGCTTTACTGTGTTCTTATAAAGGCACGTTTTTGTTGTTTTTGTTTTATTAGTTTGCGCGTGATTGAAGGCACTGATCACATCCAGAAGTTTGTAATGGTTGTGATAAATTCAATTACAATAAAAAATTGATTTGTATATATTCTCATTTACTTGCACAAGAGTTGCATTATGTGTTAAATGTGTTTGATAGATGCGCAAAAAGCATCTTTTTTTTTTTTTTTTGGAGGGAATATTTTTGATTTTTCTTTATTAAAATATGTCATTTTAAAACGACCTAATAGTTCATTGTTTTATATATATATATCTAAATTACTGATCACTTTTTTTTCCTAAACTGTTTGCACTTATTGTCTGTAATCTCACCATTTTTTTTTTTTTGGAGGGAATATTTTTGATTTTTCTTTATTAAAATATGTCATTTTAAAACGACCTAATAGTTCATTGTTTTATATATATATCTAAATTACTTATAATTTTTTTTTCCCTAAACTGTTTGTACTTATTGTCTATAATCTCACCAGGAAGAACCCAAGTTTGGATCTACTCCTTTAGCCATGCTGGCTGCAACCTGTAACAAAATCGGCAGCCCGAGTCCTACATCTGCCATGATCTCAGACAGCGCTTCATTTGGAAAAGGTTTTCATCCTTGGAAAAGAGGTTCTCCTGGAAGCTGTAGTCTCAGCTCTGGTCTATCGTCTCGAGGAGGAAGCGGCCTGGCGGAAACGTACAGCTCAAACGGTTCTCCGGTTTCCAGCGCTTTTTCACTGACCACCAGCAGCGCGTCCGGGAGCCCCTTCGGGAGCGATTACTCCGCGTTTCAGACTTCAGTGTCCATCACAGGTGGAGCTCAGGAGCCCAGCTCGCAGCCCATGTTCATCTCCAAAGTGCACACTTCGGTGGACAGCCTGCAGGGTATATACCCGAGGATGGGTGTCGCGCACGCGTACGACTCTTGGTTCAAGTCGGGCATCGCGCCTGGGGACGTGGGCGCGTCGGCCGGAGCCTCGGCCTGGTGGGACGTGGGTACAGGTTGGATCGACAATCCATTAAGCACCAACGGCCTCCAGACCTCGCTGCATTCTCCTTTAGGAGGCTACAACTCGGACTACTCGGCTGCGCTCGGCCACTCCGCATTCAGTGCCGCTTCATCGCCGCATCTTCTCGCCAGCGGGCAGCACCTAGTGGATGGATTCAAGCCCGTTTTGCCGGCCTCGTACCCTGACTCTAGTTCAAGCTCAGTGACGGGTGCTAACGGGGCTGTCCTGACTGCATCGCCTGCTGTAACCCTGTCGGGTTCTCCGCGCTCGTCTGCACGCCGCTATGCTGGCAGGGCAACCTGTGATTGCCCGAACTGCCAAGAAGCTGAACGGCTCGGCCCGGCTGGAGCAAGCCTACGGCGCAAAGGGCTGCACAGCTGCCACATCCCGGGCTGCGGTAAAGTCTACGGTAAGACGTCTCACCTGAAGGCGCACTTGCGCTGGCACACGGGCGAGAGGCCGTTCGTGTGCAACTGGTTGTTCTGCGGCAAAAGGTTCACACGCTCCGACGAGCTCCAGAGGCACTTGCGCACGCATACCGGCGAGAAGCGCTTCGCCTGCCCGGTGTGCAACAAGCGCTTCATGCGCAGCGACCACCTCAGCAAACACGTGAAGACGCACAGCGCCGGGGGCGCAGAAAACTCAGCGTCGAGCGGCGGCGTGTGTAAGAAGGGCAGCGACACCGAGAGCGAGCAGAGCGCACCGAGCAGCCCCGCGTGTCAGTCCCCGGACAACCCCGCGCACTACAGGTCCAGTCCAGACCGCAAACACGAACGACCACAATACAATCAGCTGAACACACTGAATTTGTAAGATAAACGTTACAAATCGCAAGAAGGACGTGTAATTCTTACTTCTATCCATCCAGTCCTTAACGTGAAAGAAAAACTTTTTCAAATGTTATTTTATCCAAAAGTCTCAGGTGTCTTCATAAACACACACCAGGGAGCAGTGACAACTTTCAGAAAACCTGGAGACCTTCGTGCGTCAAAACAACAACAACAACAAAAACAACATTATGTTTACTGTATATATTTACGTTTAGTCTGAAATGTCTTGTTTGATTGAACTATACTGAGGCACTTTATACTTTCCATCTTTTAAAGAAGATTTCTTCATGGTAAATCCAAACACACCTTCAACCGAGTAATGCGATCAGTTTTAAAAACAATTGTTTACCAAAAACAATTAATCCAAGTTTTTCTGAAATGTGTGAAATATTCTCAAGCAAATGAACAGAATCCAATCTCAGTGTGGTTTTGTACTGTATTTTTTGTTTTTTTGTTTTTTATTTCTTTCTGACTCGAACCTGCTCATATATTCACCACAGTGCGCTGATGTGTAAACAACAACAACAACAACAACAACAACAACAGACAAACCGCAAAGTTGTACAGTGTCTCAGTTTTATTTATCCACGAGTTTGAACTGTATTTTGAAGTCTATCAGAGTCGCACTTTGAATTTATATATTTATGATTTTTAGTATAGGATGTTCATGTTTTTTTTTTTTTTTATTTAATCTTTTTTTTTCGTTTGCTGGTTTTATTTAATTGCGCATGCGTGTTTGTATTTACTGACGATTGGTTTTAAGGTTACTGTCTTTTAATAAAGTCAGATTGAAGTTTGACTACAAATGAGAATGAAATGAGTTCTTACGCGTTCTGGTTCCTGTGAGAGGTTGAAAATAGTCGGGAAAAGATTTTCCATTGTGAACTGTGTGTTACACTAAAGGTTAAATAAAACTTTATTACTGATAAAAAATATTAATTTATTATAATAATTATAATTATAATTATTATTATTATTATTATTATTATTATTTTCCTTTACAAAAATTTGATTTAGCTGTCCTTGCAAGTTCAAACTCAAGTTTTTCAACTTTTTTCTTTGAAGTAAAATGAAAAGATCACATCTAATAAGCGTCGCTTTTACACTATTCAAAAGTTTAATGTCAAATTTATTATTAAAAAATAATTGTTTCACTCAAGCCTTCATGCTATAATCTAGAAAATGTATAACGCGCCAGAAGAAAACTACGCTAGATGAGGTCTTAAAATACTACTACAACTATTACTATTATTAATATTATTATTATTATTATTATTATTATTATTAGAGCTGGTCCTATGTGGGGAATCCCTTGTTTTAATATCGAGGAAAATGTTAACTTTCAGTTTATTATAATTGAAATGATCCATGTGCGTTCACATCACACAGAAACACACCTTTTTTGATTTTGTTAAAAAAAAAAATACTAAAAACGTGAAATATTTAAAAGTCAAAAAGTCCACCGACACTGAACACTGCAAGGCTGTGTACATATATCTTAGAAATAATATATATTGATATATATTTTATATATTTTTAAAAATAAAAGTCGGATTTATAATGAGAGATATTAAAACGACAACTTTGATAAGAAAAAAAAGAAAAAGAAAAGAAAGAAAATCGATTATTAAATGTTCGTGTGATATGAAAAGGCAAATAAATAAACAAAAAATAAATAAACAAATACACAAATAAATGAATGAATGAATAAATAAATAAACAAACTAGGAAATTATCTAGAGACTTGTGAATTTAAAACAGCATGATTAAATATATATATATATACTCATTTTCTGGAGTAATAATAATAACAACCCTATTGGTCCCAAAACTCAAACCCCATCTTCAATCCACACACACACACACACACACACACACACACACACACACACACACACACACACACACACACACACACACAGTAAGTAAATACAATTCTGAAGTCTTTAGTAACTTCTGGTGTTATTATTTCTTCAGTAAGTTTGCTATTCCAAATGAAGCCAAAAATTTTTTCTAAAGGCATTGCTTCGTTTTCTGTATGAACATGGCGCCCTCTAATGTCCGATAAAGGAACCGCAGCCTGCTGAAGTCAATCAGAGTCTGAAGCAGAATTTCCCACATTAGGCATCAGGGTTGCACAAGTCAGGTCACTCTTAGTGCCGGTCCCAAGCCCGGATAAATAGGGAGGGTTGTGTTAGGAAGGACATCCAGCGTAAAGACGTGCCAAATTAAATATGCGGATCACATTAAAGCATATGGTGAGGAGTGCGTTGCAGTAGCACAATTGTTCGGATTTCAGGGGGAGAGGTGTAAGGCACCATCTTGGAGATAACAGGAAACCTGTAGCACCATCCTAGCCCACTCCAAGTTTCTCATAAAGTGCATCTAAATGCAGAAGTTAAAGCAGTCAGCTGAGATCTGTGGAGTCCAGAGCTCAGGTGGTGTTAGAACGTCAAGAGATAAATGGAAATCCAAAACTGCCAGTTCCAGAGACCACCTACAACCCCTGTTTGAAAATGAGACTACAGTAGAAGTTAGTTGAGGTCACTCTAGATTTGGTCTCTAGTTTATAGATTAGAGAATGGGGTCCCCAAACTACATCATGTCCCCACTTTTGGAACCCCTCTCTGAACAATGCCAGATACATATTTAGAAATTAAAATAGTATATATTGGTTTTACTTATATTATATCTCTATGTGATTATAAAGGTTAGCTTATTAGAGGTCGAGGCCCCGATAGTTGATTGCTGGAACAATCTCTATATGCAAAAAAAAAAAAAAAAAAAAAAAAAAAAAAAAAAACCGATACCGATAGTTTTCCAGCTTCAGTTCCGCTGTCACTACGAGAGCACCCTCTAGAGGCGAATCACTGATACTACGTGCTGTTTGTGTTTTTTCTTTTACACTTAATTAGGGAATTCTATTTATTAAAGAATATATTCATATATATTTTAGCACATTTTCAGGATTTAGAATTTTTTCAGTAATATTTTAACTCTAGCGTTATGGTTTTTTAATTTAATTTTTTTTAGTTCCGTATCCATTTTATCAAGTTTCAGTTGATTAATCGGTTATCGGCAAATACGATCTAATTCAGCTATAAATATCGGTAAAATCCACAATCAACCGACCTCTAGTTGTTTATGTAGCCTAATTATATTGTATATTCACAAAACAACCACATGCATAAGAAAATATTTTGATTTCAATAGCAATGAATAGGAAAAAATGTCATTGTTAGTAATAATGCTCTTTTAATAGGCGATATATCTATTGAAAAGTAATGTTTATTTGTTTGTACAGTGCAAAACAAAATAAACTAATCGAGCATTAGGAGCCATAATAAATACATTTAAACTAATGATGAAATCTCCTCAATAAACTGGTAGTCACATTACATTACAGAATCAATAACCAATAATATCAGTGTCAAGAAACTATTTCTAGCCAAGTCAGCATTCTACCACAAGCGGGGAATAATTTTCAAGAATTGAAAGTACATACCCCTGGTTTCCAGAGGCAGGAGTTTTGAATCCACTATTAAATAGTATCCAATCTAAAACCCATACACACATATAGCATATGAACACAGATTCGGAGCTTTTCCTTAACAAAATACAAATGGAAGGTTTTTCATACAACTAGGCTTATAAAATCTATACAAAAATAAAGCCAACTAATTTTCATAACTTCACACATTTTCTGTTATTAAACATTCATGTGGCAAGTTTGTTCATCTTCTTCTTTTACTTCTTTCGTGCTTCACAGCGGATCATCTTTCTCCACACCCCCCTGTCCTCTACATCTGCCTCTTTTACACCAACTACCTACATGTCTTCCCTCACCACATCCATGAACCTCCTCCTTGGCCTTCCTCTTTTCCTCCTACCTGGTGGCTCCATCCTCAGCATTCTTCTACCAATATAATTCATGTCCCTCCTCTGCACATGTCCAAACCATCTCAATCTCCCCTCCCTCACCTTGTCTCCAAAACATCCTACATGCGCTGTCCCTCTAATAAACTCATTTCTAATCCAACATCTTCAGCTCTGCTACCTCCAGCTCCACCTCCTGTCTTTTACTCAATGCCACTGTATCTAATCCATACAACATCGCAGGTCTCACCACAGTCCTATAAACTTTCCCTTTCATTTTTGCAGATACCCTACTATCACAAATCACTCCTGTTATCACTCTTCTCCACCCACTCCACCCTGCCTGCACTCTTTTCTTCACTTCTCTAACACACTCTCCATCACTTTGCACTGTTGACCCCAGGTACCTGAACTCCTCTACCTTCTCCACCTCTTCTCCCTGCAACCGCACCACTCCACTGCCATCCCTCTCATTCACACACATGTTCTCTGTCTTACTCCTACTGAGTTTCATTCCCATTCTCTCCAGCGTGTACCTCCACCTCTTCAGGCTCTTCTTAACCTGCTCCCTACTCTCACCACAAATCACAATATCATCCGCAAACATCATATTCCAGGGAGACTCCTGTCTGACCTCGTCTGTCAACCTGTCCATCACCACTGCAAACAGGAAAGGGCTCAGGGCCGATCCTTGATGCAGTCCAACCTTCACCCTGAACCAGTCTGTCGTACCTACTGCACACTTTACTGCCGTCACACTGTCCTCATACATGTCCTGCACCACCCTCACATACTTCTCTGACACATCTGACTTCCTCATACAATACCACAACTCCTCTCTTGGCACCCTGTTGTACGCCTTCTCTAAATCCACAAATACACAATGCAATTCTTCTGTCCTTCTCTATACTTCTCCATCAACATTCTCAAAGCAAATAAGGCAACTGTGGTGCTCTTCCTCGGCATGAAACCAAACTGTTGCTCACAGATGGTCACCTCTTCTCTCAGCCTGGCTTCCACTACTATTTCCCATAAATTCATGTTGTGACTGATCAACTTAATTCCCCTGTAGTTACTGCAAGACTGCACATCTCCTTTATGCTTAAAGATCGGTACCAGCACACTTCTTCTCCATTCCTCAGGCATCTTCTCACCTTCCAAAATCCTATTAAACAATCTGGTCAAAAACTCCACTGCCATCTCTCCTAAACATCTCCATGCTTCTACTGGTATGTCATCTGCTCCAACCGACTTTCCAGTTTTCATCCTCTTAATCGCTGCTCTCACTTCCTCCTTACTAATCCTACCCACTTCCTGTTTCACCAACTCCACATCATCCAACCTTCTCTCTCTCTGATTTTTCTTATTCATCAGCTGCTCAAAATACTCCCTCCATTGTCTCAACACACTCTCCTCACTAGTCAACACATTTCCCTCTCCATCCTTTACTGCTCTAACTTGCAGTACATCCTTCCCAGCTCGGCCCCTCCATCTGGCCAATCAGTATAAATCCTTTTCTCCTTCCTTAGTGTCCAACCTCTCCTACAGCTCCTCATACGCCTTTTCCTTGGCTTTCGCCACATCCCTCTTAACCTGCTGCCGCATCTCCTTGTGCTCCTGCCTACTTTTCTCATCACTCTGTCGATGCCACTTTAGTTTTGCCAACCTCTTTCTCCTTATGCTCTTCTGCACTTCCTCATTCCACCACCACATCTCCTTGTCCTGCTTTCTATTTCCAGATGTCATACCAAGTACTTTTCTAGCTGCCTCCCTCATCACTCCAGCAGTAGTTGCCCAATCATCCAACACCTCCTTAACACCACTGAGCCTCTCTCTGACCTCTTCCCTGAACCTCACACTACACTCTTCCTCCTTCAGTTTCTACCATCTTATTCTTCCTTCAGTCCTCACTTCTCCTCCTCTTCTTCTTCACCTCCAAAACCATCCTACAGACCACCATCTGATGCTGTCTAGCTACACTGTTCCCTGCCAACACCTTACAGTCGCCAATCTCCTTTAGGTTGCATCTCCTGCATTCAGGTTGCACCTTCCTCCACTCTTATACGTCACCCTATGATCCTCCGTCTTCTTAAAATAAGTGTTCACCACTGCTATTTCCATCCTTTTAGCAAAATCTACCACCATCTGCCCTTCCACATTCCTCTCCTTAAAACCATACCTACCCATAACCTCCTCTTCACCTCTGTTCCCTTCACCTACATGCCCATTAAAGTCTGCCTCAATCACCAATCATTAATTTCTAGGTACACCATCTACCACTTCATCTAATTCACTCCAAAATCTTTCCTTCTCCTACATCTCACAGCCCACTTGTGGAGCATAGGCACTGATGACATTTATCATCATCCCTTCAACTTCCACCTTCACGATCATCACCCTATCAGAAACTCTCTTCACCTCCAATACACTCTTACTGTACTCTTCCTTCAGAATCACCCCTACACCATTTCTCTTTCCATCCACACCATGATAAAACAGTTTAAATCCACCTCCAATGTTCCTGGCCTTACTCCCTTTCCACTTGGTCTCCTGAACACACAACATATCTACCTTTCTCCTCTCCATCATATCAGCTACTTCTCTCCCTTTACCCGTCATAGTACCAACATTTAAAGTACCAACCCGAACCACTCTTCCACACTGCTCCTTTTCCTTTCCTTCTCCACCATCTCACAGCCCACTTGTGGAGCATAAGCACTGATGACATTTTTTATCATCTCTTCAACTTCCACCTTCAAGTTCATCACCCTATCAAAAACTCTCTTCACCTCCACTACACTCTTACTGTACTCTTCCTTCAGAATCACCCCTACACCATTTCTCTTTCCATCCACACCATGATAGAACAGTTTAAATCCATCTCCAATGTTCCTGGCCTTACTCCCTTTCCACTTGGTCTCCTGAACACACAGCATATCTACCTTTCTCCTCTCCTTCTCCATCATATCAGCTACTTCTCTCCCTTTCCCTGTCATAGTACCAATATTTGAAGTACCAACCCGAACCTCCACTCTCCTGCACTGCTTCTTTCCCTGCCATCTCTGTAGACGTCCTCCTCCTCTCCTTCTCCTCCTTCGGCCAACAGTAGCCCAATTTCCACCGGTACCCTGCTGGCTAACGATACCTGTGGCGGTCGTTGTTAACCCGTACCTCGACCGATCCGGTATGAAATTCTCATTTGTGAGCCACATATTTGATTTGGCACATATTTTACGCTGGATGCCCTTCCTAACACAACCCTCCCCATTTACCCGGGCTTGGGACCGGCACGAAGAGTGCACTGGCTTGTGCATCCATAATGGCTGGGTTTGGCAAATTTGTTCATATCAGATCTAATTTTAAACAGTTGATCAGACCGGATGTTTTCAGCTTTAATTCATTCCATGTGGGTCAAAAGTTCACCAAATCTCTTTAAACAGTTTGAAAGATTTATAAAAACTGATATAATGAAACGCATGATTGGTTAGTTGTTCTAATAAGAAGTTAGTAAAAGGGCCTTTATATACAGTGTCTTGTTTACGATAATTACTATGGAAATCTCCATGAAACTCAGAACCCCCCCCCAACAAATATTCCTTAACCATATTATACTGTTTACATGCTGTTTTTTTTTTTGTTTGTTTTTTTGCACCTTTCAACTGCTGCTACTGCTGTTTTTGCACTGCATTGTGTTTTGTTTACATGCATATATACTCCTGGTTATAGTTTTTATAGGTTGCACTTTTTGTAGCTTTATGTTGTTTAGTGTAGCACCAGGGGGGGAATTCCAGAAAGCTTGGTTAACTTACCATTTGCTAAATCATAACCTCTGGGTTGATTTACCCCCAAACAGGCATACCATGAGTATGTCGGTTCCAAAACATCTGAGAAGAGTTAGTTTAATCAACCTCCAACTGGTTACCCAGAGGTAATGCGCGTGCACGGTGCATGTATAAAGACATTCTCAATGGATCGCCGATTTCACGAGTCACCATGGAAACACAAAGCGGAAAAAGGAGAGCGGAGTTGAAGGATTTAATGCACACTTATGAGGAGTTTAAACCAATAATATTAAAAAGAAGCAATACAGATGCTTCAGCTAAAGCAAGAGAGTAAATGTGTGAGTGTATTAAATTACAAATTTGGTATTGGCTCCTGTTATATAAAATATAATGTTTTATATTATAATGCAAAATAATAAAGTATGACTTAAACATCCTTTTGAATGTTATATCACTATGAAAGCATTTACTTTTCCTGCCATTTATTTCTTCAGTTTAAAATAATAATGTATATTTCTTATTTAATAAGGTGTAATCCTCCTGGAGCCACAAAAACTTTAAGCCAAGTCAAAATAAAACACAAAAACATTCAAAAAGGTCATATTTCATTACACAAAGAATGAACTATTATTATAACAGGATTTAGTATATTCATTCTGTCATGTAGCTAATAGATAGAAGACTGAAGCCTGTCTAACTATAGTGCTGTAAAAGCTAAATATTATTTGCTAAATGCTAAATATGAAAGAGCTACAAGATTATGAGACATTTGTATTCAACGGTTAAATGAATATACTGAAAGTCTGGTTATTAGTATTAAATTAGTATCTATAGAAACTGGGAATGTATCTAAAAAAATACTCATATATGTAATAAATGTGCCATATTTAAAAAAAAAAAAAATCTCGACTCTAATGTTCTTATGAATAAAATGAGACCATTTATTACACAAGATTTGTTAAGAGCATCTTTTCAGAGTTGAAACTGTTTCATGAAAATCAGGGCATCTCTCTTTATTTATAAGCAAAGGACTGAAAATATGAAAAAATTAAATAAAATCACAATGACAGAAAAACAAAAGTGCTGTGGACAGCAATAATGCCCGATTGTTCAGTGAACTGGCTGCCACACAGACCCTCAGTGGTTTTATTGTGTTCAAGTAAAAAAAAAAGAAAGAAAGAAAATCTATTGATTTAGTGTTTTAGGATCAACAAGAATCAATAGTGCATGAGAATTATGAACAAATAGAAATGAATTGCTCCACAATAACGTTCTACTGAGCAGGAAAAATCATTCAAAAGTAACAAAAAAAAAAACCCTAAAAGAAATACATCAAATCAATAAATAATCGTCTTAGTGTTCGATTGTAAACAGTGTTGAAACTAACCTACGGCGAAGAGCTCCGTATTAGCACTGCATCAACTCAAAAACATAAAAAAGGAGGATCGCTGGATTTCAGTAGTTTGATGCACACGAGTGCAACTCGGTTGGCAATTCACATTTGCGAACATAGAAACAGAGTAACCCATGTGAGGAACACAGACGCAACAAGAACCACCCATACAGTAAAATTCCAGTTATGACAGCGCATCTCAAAGTAAAATATTCCTCGAGATGGACAAAGTGCAGTAATTACTGTAAGCAAAACTCCGTCAACTTTGTACATTAAGTCCAAATTAAATGCTCTACACAGCTATTGGACAGATATTTACACAGTGGAGCTCTATGGTTAATTTGCAAGGACCCATAGAAATCACGTACCTTCAACACATAGAAAGTGGTATAAAAGGTTTCGAGACTAGTTTTGCAACATGCCACAAGAGGGCAGCACGAGGCTGCACGCACAGTCACGGGGAGCACCGATCTTCATAAGTCAATGTGCCAAAAAAGGGCGACTGGTGCACGTGGACTGAACACACGATTTCATCATGGACAGCGAGTTAGAACGAAGAGCTCAAAGGTCACCGTTCTGACACTGGAGATCTGCTTGACACGCTTTGAAATGAAGACTTCCAGGACACATTCCAGTGGCAGGAACGCTGGGATCGGTGTATTGCTGTGCACGGGGACTGTTTAGAAGGTGATTGTGTGTAAACGTAAATGAATAAAGTACTTTCTTGTAAACAGAGCTAGTCTCGAAACTTTGTGATACCACCTTGCATTCCAACTTTGGTCCTGGAGAACCCCCATGTTCATGAGGCCCACTTCAACTTATAAGCTGATGTGTGTTTGTGTGTTGGAGGAGGGAAAACACCATACTTGACAAAGGGGTTTCCAGGTCTGTTAGTGGGAACCTGTGATCTACACCAGTATATAGTACCTACAATAAATGCCTGGTGTAATACAAAGCATTTTTAGTCATGTCTGTATTACCCACTAGGCGGCAGTCTAACACCAAAAAAATGGGTCAAACTTGAGGTCTGCTATTGCAATAATGTAGTGCTTTGAAGAAAAAAAATCTTAGTGTTACACTGCAACGAACTGACTAAAAAAAAAAACAGTATAAACTTAAATAAAAACCCATTCAACACATTAATCTAAACCCGAATCCAGTATTTTTGCCTCACAGGCTTTCAATGTATAGCACAATGGTATTTCAGAGTACCAAAGACCCAGATAGAGTTCCATCCTAGGAAGAAAAAAGGAAACTTCTTCAAAACCACCTACACAAATACACAAATATGGAGTGTGCTTTCCGAAAACAAGTACTCATTCATTTGCTTATTGCTCTCGTATCCCTCCTTTCGTATCTGTCCTCCGCATGTCATGGATAAATGTCGTGCAGGGGCATTTTGTGAACGTGAACGTGCATCTCCATTGGGTGCTCGGGGAGACCGTCGCGTCTGTAGGTTATCGTCTTCTCGTTGGGGGTCGGCACGTACGACAGGATCTGTGACAAAATGATTTGGAATGTTGAGACAAAATGTGGACGCTTATAATACAGTGCATGTGATGCATTTTAAATAGATTTTAAAATATATATTTATGAGACCAAAATATAACACGCATTACACATAAATGCAATAAACACAATAGCAATGTTACACTTTCTAAAAGATCTGAAGCTTTTAAATCCCAGCACCACCAAAGCTGCTGGGCCCTGGAGAAAGGCCCTTAACCCTCAACTGTTGAGGCCATGTTCACACTACTATGTTTTCGTTTGAAAACGATTATTTTTTTCTCCATGTTGGCCTTCTGTCCACACTGAGACAACGTTTTTAGACAATGCAAACGTACACCATATTTTCGAAAGTTTGCGGACACCTGGTCAGAAGTACGGCATGTGCTTTTTGGAATATATTTCCTTCCACTCTTCTGGGACGATGTTCCACTAGATTTTGGAGTGTGCTTCTGGACATTTGTCTTCATCATCCACAAGGGTGTTGGTACGGTTAGTACAGTTGTTACAGAGATTCAGAGGTCAAGATCTTTAAATAACACTTCATGACTCTCTGCTCTCCCCTTCAGCCACTGCTTCTAACCTTGGGGTAACTATGGACAATGTCCTTCTTCTCACATGTTGCTAATGTGGCTCGTTCTTGTTGATTTCTTCTCTACAACATCTGAAGGATTTGACCATTTCTGTCCACACAGGCTGCCCAGGTGTTTGTTCAGCTTGGTAATTTTAAGACTGAACTACTGCAACTCTCTGCTGGCAGGTCTTCCCCTGAACGCTATTCGTCCACTGCAAAGGATCCAAAACGCAGCTCCAAGACGTGTTCAATCTGCCCAAGTTCTTCCACACCACCCCACTGCTGCGCTCCCTTCAAGGGCTTCCAGTTGCTGCACGTATTAGATTCAAAACACTGATGCTTGCCTACAAGGCCAAAAATGGACCAGCACCATCTTACCTCAGAGACCTCATCACATCTCACACTGCACCACGCTGTCTGAGATCCTCCAGCACTGCTCCACTGATACCACCTTCTAAGTATATTTCAAGGCTCTTCTCTGTTCTGGCACCGAGGTACTGGAATGAACCTCCCCTAGATGTCCAAACAGCCGAGTCCCTAGCTATCTTTAAGCGTCGATTGAAGACCCACCTCTTCATGAAACACTTAAATTAGCACTTTCCAAGTTTCCTTTGTAAAGATCAAGATTTATAATCTGATTTGTATTAAGTTTGTAATCCAGTGTACCAGTGCAGATTTATTTATTCCTAGAGACTCAAATCACTTTTGTACGTCGCTCTGGACAAGGGCGTCTGCTAAATGGCGCAAATGTAAATGTACAGTGCTGATGTAGGTGAGGTGATGAGGTCCAGGGTGGAATCAGTGTTCCACTGGTGTCAGGTAGGGTTGTGATCAGAGCTCTGTAGCAGGCCTCTCAAGATCTTTCTCTCCAAACCATCTAAACAATATATTCATGGCGCTCGCTTTGTGCATGCTGGAACAGGTTTGGGTTCAAGTGAACGTAAAATTTTATTACACCACATCCAAAGACAAAGTACAATCGAGTGCCTCTAGCTTTGTAGTAACAGTTTGGAGAAGAATATGGCAGGAAATTCCAGAAAAGTCCCAATACTTTTGTACATATAGTGTAGCGTTTTGAAAATGAGTTTATTAGTGTAGACTTAGCCTCAGATGTAAGTCGCTCTGGATAAGGGCTTCTGCCAAATGCCATAAATTTGAATGAACGTATATTCCTTTAACTGCAGCAAAGCGTTTATTCCTTGAATGACACCGAAATCTGCCAGTAATTATATATTTTTTAATTGTATTATCGAATCGTGATACATTTAACGATTTATTGCTGTGCTTAATGATTAGAATACCTGCAAATGATAAATGACTTCCTGTTAGAACTTGCATTATACCAGCTGTAAACACTCTCACTTTCTTTAGAAGTTAATAAAGCAGAAAAAAAAAGTTACTTGTTTATCAAAGAAACCACAAAACCAAGACATCCTCTGCTCCGATGAGTTGTGATGGAAATCCTACGGTTACAGTTCAAACGCTCTTACGCAAGAGACTTTTTATATTAAATGATCTCTTTGAAGCTAATAAACAAAAATTCGTTTTCCTGAGAAAGCACTCTCCATTCTGAAGAATTGACTTCGTTGCAATACTGAATGTTAACACTAAGTGCTAAAACTGGAGACTTTATTCTGAAATATGGAATAAATGGAAATAAAAATAAATAAACTTCTCACTGACCGCAAACGTATTTATAATGCATCGTGCATCCTGTCATAGATCCCTGTATAAGATTTTGCTATATAAAGTAACATTTAAATTTTAGATCATGATCAGCAGATTAATATAAACCTTTCAGTCAGCAACAGTATTAGACCAATCAGAATTGGGTATTCGGCATCGCTGTACTACGAGGAAATCATTGCAAATCGTCGTTGCCTCCATTTTGTGCGATCGTTTAAATGTTAAATAAACTTTATTTATCATTAAAAATGATTATTGTTATAAAGCACATATAGTGTGGATTAGTCCCTATGCATGAGATGTTTCTATAGAAACTATTCAGTATTAAAAAACCCACGTTCATATCACTTTCAATTGCCGATAAAACTAATGTCCGAGATGCTGTTATATGCTGTTCTGTCCCACAAACACGCACCTTGTTGCTGTCATCGAACTGCTCGATGACGTGTCCCCTCAGTGACCTGTTCCTCCCGCGTAGCAGCAAACGCATTACAGCCAGGATTCCCAGACCCAGAACCACGGTGAGGAGGAAAACACTGAGGAAGGTCTGAAAGTACCGGTAGCTGTACACGCAATCTGAGGAAACATGGAGACAAAATTATTTAGTATCAGCATTCTGATCAAATTAAATATACATGCTGACTTCATGATAATGTGCGTTTCTCTCTCCAGTGTTTACATTACCCATTACGAACATGATATTAAAGATAAAAGGTGCTTAATACTGGTCAAATTACACCGCAGTGAAACTCCATAACAACCGATCTAATACACATGTTGGCTGAAAGGTTTATATTAATATGCTAGTGATCTAAAATGTCCATTTTTTGTTTTGGATTAAATGATGAGATGCACCAGATATATTAATTATAAATACACGCGCAATCACAGACACGGGGGTGTTTTTTTTTTTTTATGAATTTAAATTGTATTTAATTGATTTTGTTAAGATTTTTTTGAAATAAGTCTCCAGTGTTAGCACAAGTTATCACAACACAGGAAAAAAATGTCAGGATTGTGAGATTGCGCCTTTTCCGTAACATACGTTTATATGCTGTTGTTAATTAGCTTAAAAAGAAAGAAAAACGTGTTTTTAGGAGAGAGGGAGAGGGAGAGAGAAAGCATAAGCAACGCTTTGTTTCTGCTATAATGTACGTAAGTTTCCTTTCTTTCTTTCGGCTTCTCCCGTTAGGGGTCGCCACAGCGGATCCTCCGCACGTTTGTTTTTTTTTGATTTGGCACACGTTTTTACGCTGGATGCCCTTCCTAATGCAACCCTCCCCAATTTATCCTGGCTTGGGACCGGCACTGAGAGTGGCTGGGGATGGTTCCCTGACTGGGAATCGAACCCAGGTCGCAGCAGTGAGAGCGATGCGTCTTAACCACTGGACCACCAGGGACCCGCTATAACGTACGGAAGTATTAACAGGAAATGGCTTCATTTGTGGAACTGTATACAGTAACTTCAGTATGAATAGAAAATGTGTTATAGCACAGTAAGCCTGAATTTTCATATCTGGAGCATTGGAATGGCTCGATAATAAGATTGATAGGGTTATATCTGTGCGCTTGTTCTGATACATAATGGTGACCTTTATAATGGGTCATAACAGGAAGTCCGATTTGATTATTTTGTTGAAACAGCAAGAACATGCTACATCACGTTGTTTTAGGAGATAAAATGTTTTCAAACCCGAGATAAACCATCAGAATCTCTAAAAGATAAACTGTGACCTTAAGTTTGAAACAAAGAACCAACGAAAGGGAAAAAAACGACTGTGGAACTTTTAATTCATTCGCACTGTTACAGTATGTCATCAGTGAAGACGTAAGAAAGCGCTGGACAGCGAGGATCCAATATATAAGGAACTGAGCTAAAACCAAGGCACTGATGGAAACTGCAGGAGTGCACTTCATTTTAGCCTTTTCTAGATCAGTGGCCACCGTCAGCTGCATTATCAGCGATTGCGAAATCCAGAAGGGTTGGTGTCAGGCCAACCCTCCACACACAAAGAGGGTAAAGTAGTGTATTGACATTTGAGCACGTTGCCATGGCGATTTGACAAAAGTGAAAGTAGGGAAGGTCGACCTCATCGGGATAGGACAGGGATGCTCATGCGGGCACGCACACACAGATGCACACAAAGGCCTGCATTGTTTGTAAAAAAACTCAACACCAGGGTATGAACAGAGCCCCTGTGACACTTGTAGGTGAAAGGTGACAATGCGACACCATAAAAGAAAAGTGCTCCAAACAATACTCTACAACACACACACACACACACACACACACACACACACACACACATACATACATACATACACACACACAGTGTGAGATCCGGAAATCACAATGACATCATAATCATCGCACTATGAGAGTGCAATGAGAACAGAAAGGCAGATCAGATTTGTGTTGGCAGTTAATGTCATGCTTTCAGAATGGGTTGGAATATGTGTGTGTGAGTGTGTGTGAGAGAGAGAGAGAGAGAGAGAGAGAATATGTGTGACTGAGTGAGTGTGTGTGTGTGTGAGAGAGAGGGAGAGAGAGGGAGAGAGAGAGAGAGAGAGAGAGAGAGAATATGTGTGACTGAGTGTGTGTGTGTGTGTGTGTGTGTGTGTGTGTGTGTGTGTGTGTATAGTTTTACCCGCATGCCTGCTAATTCGTAGCTGTGGTTGATGTGATGCCATGTCCACATAGAACTTGAAGACACACTGCTCCCTGGTGTGGTACAGACAGTGCTTCTCTCTGGTCAGCTCTGCATGAGATTAACAGCTACATGTAGTTAAAGTTCACCTTTTTCAACTTTCATATATTCTTGATGCTCATTGGCTGGGTCCATAATGCCATACTTGTACTTAATACTAGGCTATACATTGACATTCTGTATACGAAGTGGTAACAAAATATTTCGGAACATGCCAACAGATCGCAACGCGAGGCTGCACGCACAGTCACAGGGAGCACCGAACTTTATAAGTCTGTGTGCCAAAAGATATCGTCCTGTGTATATCAGGAGCTGTGCACCTGGTGCTATTCTCACCATGTCTGCGATTTGATTATGGACAGCAAGTTGTACAATGTCACAAACGTTTTTTTATACCACCTCGTATACTGCCGTGTGCAACAAAGGTAACGTCAAGGCACTTTTTTTAACTTGTCACATGTACATTACAGGACAGTGAAATTCTTTCTTTGCATATTCCAGTGAGGTCATGAAGCTGGAGTCAGAGCGCAGGGTCGGCCATGATACAACATCCCTGGAGCAAAGAAGGTTGAGGGGCCTTGCTCAAGAGCCCAAGAGTGGGAGCTTACTGCTGTTCTACCACCTCCAACAAATGTGATGTTATCCACATCTAGCTGTCAGTTGCATAACAGGCTTCCAGAATTCCCCTGTCCTTCATTAGTGGATTTTCATAGTTACTATTTAACAAAAATCAAGTCAGCCTTTAAAGGTCAAAGCCAAACATGAGTCATAAGGCTGCAGGGAGCAGATCATTACTTATCCCTCAACCTAACCCATGATTTCCTCTTGTTAAATTTTCAGTTTTATAGATACCAAATGGGAAATCCCAAATCTGAGAAAACAGCATTTGTAATTTCTAAGTTATTTACGACCAACATAGTGAATTATGTGACTGAGACTATACAATCTATAATACAATAAAAACAAATTCCTGCTTGAGTAGATTGTTCATAAATTTGCTTTATACTTAGCTTGGATTATTTTATTACACAACTTCCAGTTTGCTAAATAAACTACATGGACAAAAGTGTTATTGTGCATATCACATCACAAAGATGGAGGCACACAATTGTATAGGGTGTCTTTGGATACAGTAGCATGAAATTTTCCATTCACTTGATCTAGGAGACCCAAACTTTTCCAGCATGACAATGCCCTTGTGCACAAAGCAGACTCGGTGAAAATATGGTTTGCATAGGCTGAAGGTGGAGATTTTGAGTGGCCTGCTACAAAGCTCAGACCTCAATTCTACTGAACACCTTAGATATGAATGAGAAGGCTGACAGGAACCCTGACCTCTTTACTACATCACTACCTGACTTATCTAATGATCATGGAACCTCCACAAGCACCTTTCAAAATCCAGTGGAACCTCTTCCTAGAAGAGTGGAAGGAATTATAAGAGCAAATTGAACCTAAATGTGGAATGCGATGCCCAAAAGGCCCACTTATGACCAGGTACCCGCCAATCTTTGGCAATAAAATGTAGCCATCTATGTGTCAAAGCTTAAGAAAATTCCTTGCATTACAGAGTTAAACACAGTACATTCTGCATTCCTGTCATTTAGAATTTTGGCCCTATTTAGTCCGTTGTCTTTGGAGCGCTTCCAGATGTCATGCACTATTATGTCATATCCATATAAAGCCATGACTCATACCATGCGCTGTGCACTAATATAAACAAATTTCCAGACAGTATGGCAGATCGATGAGATGATGCAGATTCCCAAGTTCCATAAACACATTACACACACACTTTATCATGCTCACATACCCGAAATGTCATCAACATAGACCACCAGTGAAGTGCAGCTTCTGTTGCATTGCAGAGAATCGTTTGCTGCAAAGCCTTTAGACAGGTGGCAGTCCACACAGCTCCTGAGACAATGAGGACGAAGAGTTAGAGACTCGATCAGAAAAGTTCAATGCTTCAAAACAAAAATGATTCCAGAATATTTGTTTAAATATGTAAACAAAGACAGCAAGTATGAACAGCATGTGGTACAAAGTGAATATCTGTGCAGCTGAATCTATGACACACGTTTGTGCACCACTGATCTGAGGTTGTTGCTAATATTAATATAAATATTTATTAACAAGGAATATGCTGTGTGAAATCCAATGTACTGTATGTGCTTATTTGTGTGGGTTACTGTTAGAACGGCCTGCAGGAAGAAGCAAAAGTAAAAGAGAAAGTAAACTACCAGTGTGATTGACAGGAGCTCGAGCAGGTGGTACACTTCTCACAAAAGGGGCCGAAACGTCGGAGGTGATCGCATACACACTTGCCACAGACACACTTTCCGTGGCCACTGCACACCAAGCCATCAGCTGACAAACAGCTTTCCGTGGAGCTGCGGCATCCGCAACTCTCACCAGTCCAGCTGGGCTGACATGAGCACTCCCCTGAGACGCACTGGCCATGTCCTGTTATCACACACACACACACACACACACACACACACACACACACACACACACACACAGAGAATGCAGCTGCGTTATCATGTTGGCCCATTGCCAAGTGCAACATGATAGATGAGCTTGATTTAACACTTTTGTCTCAGCTGATCATCTGATTGTATGTATGAACTAAAACGAAAATGTATTAACATTGTACATTTAGCGATAAGATCCGACATCTTTGAGAATTTGTATGAAATTACAGACTGGAATAAAAATAAAAAAATACAACAGCACTAATAAACCTGAAGCTGCACTAGCTAGCCTGCTAGCAGACCTGGCTCTTATGTTCTTGACACAACAACATTACTGAGCTGATAACTGAACAGTAATTAGTGTAAGGTCGATAAATATCTTGTTAGCAAAGCTAACTTGTTGGTTTTATCTGAATATAAAAACAGTAGTTAGCCTAAAACTAGCTTGCTAGCAGTGTTGGATACTGTGGCCTTGGAACAGTGTAATTAGACTAATTTGTTTGATACAAATAGACTTTATGCTCACATACTGTGTACTATATGAGTAAAGTAGAGTGAATTTTATACATCCTAGATTGTCAGGGAGCATGGTCAGTCATAACAGAGAACGTCTGGAGCAGAGGGATTACAAACTCTCTCAAGACTAGCAAGTTGAAAGGGTATTAATAGCTATACTAGCAAAAATGATGCTAGCAAATTGACCTGATTATGTCTGGTTAGCTTATATAATTAATTTTCTGTGTAAAAAAACAAAAAAAAAACAAAACAGTACCTGAGCCTGAAAAGTTAAGGGAATGCCTAGTGTAAAGGCCCGGTAAGGCTTGGCCTTTTTTTTTTTTTATGTCTCACACCCACACACACCTGCACACATTATCCCCCTTTCATTGGGACAGGAGAAGTCATCCATCTCACAGAACTTTCCGTAGATGGTGCCAAGGTTACTCGGGTCACACACACATGCCCCACAGACACAGGTTCCCCTGCCGCTGCACATCAGGCCGGTCTTTACATCTCGGCAACTGTCCATCAAACTCCTTTCGTCTACCTCGTCGGCTGGAGCGTCTCCAGAAGCACAGAGGGAAGTTTCCGGGTTGTCATGGCAAGGTCCTGCCCCACCACAGCTACATGCACAGGCCTGTCTTACTCGCACAGTCGTGGATTCGTTAAATCCCACAGGTTTCACAACCAGCATAACCTCAGGCCCATTTTCTTTCTGCGGTGAATCATACGTTTCTGGGCATGCACGCATTCCCACTGTGATGTTGAAGAAAACCTTGAGAAAGGACATATCAGATAAGAGCGAAGTCTTAATAAGGAGAATGTGTTAGAGCCCCAGTTCTGGATTAATTGTGCAACATGGTATTGTCCATGTCTAATGTAGCACATATGCTATTAATTATGCCTGTTTTAACTGAGGCAGTTTTAGGGGAACAAGACCTTGAAATACACACACAAACACACATACACACACACACACACATTATACCAAGAAATACAGACTCTCTATCAAATGCACTGGATAGAGGTCTCCTGTGCCCGTGGTGTGAAGGAAGCTTTTGTGAAGTGCTCCAAAAATCAGAACAAGGAAAGTCTTGAGAAGGAAAAAAGCAAAACAATGTGGTTCTGATGGATATAAAACTGATTTGCATTCATTATTTTACAAAATAAGTATCCCATACTTTTTGCCTGGGTTGAACATTGGTGCATTTAGTGCTTCCAGCTGCAGTGGATCCGTTTGGGCACACTGCTGTTACACTGACCCAGAATCTGTGAGCTTCGCTGTCCTTGATTTCTATCTCCACTCCGACATCCGATAGGAGTTTCTGAGAAAAGGGAACGTGAGACAAAGATGCACTGCTGTGTCAGTGTGAAAGTGACCATTATTCCAACCTTCAATCAGGCTTTTAAAAATCACGGCGAAGACAGAAGCTCTAAAAATATTTAGTGGCTGAGTGGAGGCAATGGTGCAGTGTCACTGCAGTAATTCAGAGCAGTCATAATGCAGGCTTCTGTTTAGCACAATCTGTTCTGAGAAGGGGAACAATAGATTGTTGTAACCCCCTGTGGGTTTAATGCATTTCCCTGCGGAATACCAGCCTAAAATTCCTGTTTCCACCACAAAGTCACACAGTAAAACCTTGAGCACAATTTACATGTACCCATGAGCAGCTTTATCTGTAAATCCTAAATAAAGGAATGACTGGGTGAAGTAAAATAAACGAGACGATTCTCTGTACAAGGTTAATGAGTAGCTTTAAGTCAGTAAACATGAGTCAAACAGAAACTGAAAGAATGGAGGTTCTTACCTTATATGCATCCACTACTAGGTCTGTAAGATTAGAGGCTTTGGGAAGTAACCTGCCCAGGAAAGTACCTGGAAGCAAAGGCACCAAATCCTTTTCCGGAAAGAGACACAAAAGAAATAAAAAGTCGTTTGATATCTGCACCTGCTGTGAGCCACAGAGTTACATTATAAAAACTGGTGTAATTTTAATTTCTCTCTAGAAATTACCTCATACCACTTATACTGCATCTCATTCACAGCAAAAACGGAGTAAATACTGTTTTCTAGAAGCTTCTCTGCCAGCTGCCCGATGGTTGGATGCTCCTGAAAGAAGCCAACGAGTTCATATTTTAGCATGCAGTGACAGTAACATGATAGTCACCGGTGCAAACAATGCTAACGTTAATTATACTAAATGAAAAAGACGCGGCAACTATCGAACAAATATTTTGCTTTATTTGTAATAGTATTGGCTCCTTTGAGACCGAGCTGACTTAGTATGTTTCATTACCATGTGGGCAGACTGGAAATAAGTGCCGTCTTTTAGGTGGCAGCGCCCGTCATGGGGCACCACGATGCCCGCCAGTTTGCTATCCAGTGCAAGATGAGAAGGCTGATCGGTCATGACCAGCAGAAGGTGCTTAGCCTCAGGTCTCCAGCCAATGTCTTTCTGCGAAAATGATAAAAAGAAAATGACAAACTGTCTGTGTCCATCTGTGTTCAGTCTGTTTTAATTATAATGCCTTATAAACCCTTTGCATGCATATTTGCACTGAGTAGTTCCAGGCCTTGTTTTCTATTTTCCCTGTTTGATCTGGCTTTCAGTTCTTGGTGTTGGTTTATATCTATATATTAGGGGTCCAACGGAACAAAAAGATTTATTTATTGTTGAATGCCTGCTTGGTTAAATAATATATAAAATCATATTTTTTAATAACTTAGAAAAATAGAATTAATCAAATTAATGCAATACACTTTTTATTATAATGATTTTATTGCATAATCAATCGAATTGGCACAAATAAAAATGATTAAATAAAATTAAATAAATGAAAAATATGTATTTTAAATAATTTATATTTGTTAGAGCCCATTTGAGTAATACAGGTGTGTGTGTGTGTGTTTTTTGTTTTTTTTATATTTAACATATAATTTTCTAAAGATATGATCTTCTAAACTGTTCTGCTTAGTTCAGCATCCTTTAACAAATGTCTTCCTTCCATCCTTCACTCCCTCGATAAAGAGTCAATAGCGCCATCATTAGCTGCTAGCCACTTCCTGTTTAGCAGCTAACGCTAAGCATTCTTTAGTGTCGAGATCCAAGATTTTTTATTTGTCACAAACATTTGTATATGCAGGATAGAAAGTGTGAAGATAGTGTACAATAATGCAGTCAAAGTGCGAGATGGAGACTAAAACAAACTCAAAAGTGGTCCAGGGAACGAATATATTCCTTTACTGACCCAGTGCTCAGTATGTAAATAAATCACAGTTCGGATAATGACTGCATTCACACTTTGTCCTGCTTCTAACCTTGTGTTAAAGGAACTACTTGGAGTTTGATCAATCTTGTGCAACTTCCCAGAAGGTAAGTCACTATATTGTACATGATGTCACCTTTAATTGCCCCAGAGTTATAAATATGGCCCTTGTTTAGGGTTATAAAAGCTGTTTAGTTTCTGTTTTTGTCATGAAAAGCAGGCATTGTGTCAGAATAGACTTAGTCATAATCGGAATTATTTTAATCAGTTTATTGACATACTGAGCACTGTGAGAGCACCATAACACAAAGCGAACAGAAAGATAAAAAGAAGTTGTGCGTTATTAATATGGGTTTAGTCAGATGTAGGAGCTATCAAGGCCGCTATGTATTCAAGGACGTCTCTGAACCATATCGCAGTGATTCATGGAAAATCCCAAAAAGGTGGACACAAAAGTGTCTTTGTTAGTAAAGGCCTAGTCAGCCTGCTAATACATTTCGCACTATTTACTCCTGCCATGAATCACACCCACTTTTGTGCAGAACAACAAAAGAGAGTGAGTGAGAGAGAGAGAGAGTAAGAGAGAGAGAGAGAGAGAGAGAGAGAGAGAGAGAGAGAGAGAGAGATCTGTTGTTGATGATGTCATGAAAAAAGCAATTTCAGCATTAGTGGCACAGACTTAGGCCCTCAGTATGCTGCATGATGCATCCTTACTAACGCTCTCCTGGGAGGATGCGTACTGCTACATACACATTCCCATGCATTGTTTACAAGCTTGTGCTATGACAGTAGTCTAAAGTTAGCCATCGCATCATAAGACTTAAAAGGAATTGTTTCTGGACCGAGATCAGTCCTCATGCTTGAGTGTACTTTATCTCGCCGTGTTTGCTATGGAGACGTTGGGTTAAATTCCTGACCTGAAAACATAACCGAATACCGAGTACACAAAAATAAAAGTTCTCTGGTTTCCAACCTCACTATGCGTGTATTTGAGCAGTGATAAAGCCAGGAATAAAAAAAAAAGTGTTTCATTGAAGTGTAAGTGAGTTGCCTTCAAGCCAACTAAACCAGTTCATCCAACCACAACATAATATTTACAGCATTATGAATGCTTTATTGTACAAACACAATTGTACAAGCTCATTTATCAATACACACACACACACACACACACACACACACACACTGTATTTACTGGTGTATAGACATAAACTTGTACAGAAACCAGAGAAGCTTATTAACGGATTATCTGCTTACTTCCAGCTTCTGTAGTGTACGTGTGTGTGTGTGTGTGTGTGTGTGTGTGTGTGTGTGTGTGTGTGTGTGTGTGTGTGTGTGTGTGTGTAAGAGATCAGCATGCCCAAACACGACGACATATTTGCCTAATCTCACTTCTAATGGAAGTCTATGGGCAGGTACATCGATAAATGTGTATGTGAAGCTCCTATGTTTATAGATCACTTCCATAAATACTGAAATCAATCATATTTGGATTATTTATACTTTAGAGAACGTACTTTCTCAGAGGTGGTTCTGTGTTGGCAATGTAGCTTAATGAAAACACAGAAGTGCCTCCGACTGATCCAGCATGAGGAACACAAAACCCCCAGAAAAAGCTTATCCATTTTTACTTGAGTATTTCAAAGCTGGATGAGAGGAAAATATTTAAGTGATTTACAGTTAATCCTCTTTTAATTTCACCTGCCTGTCTTGTTAGCAAAATAAAGCATGTACTGAGTTTAAGCATTTCCCTTCTGCTTCTTAGCATACGGTTCAGTAAATCCACGGAAATCCACTATCCAGGGTTCCGACACATTTTTCATTTCAATATTCCATACTTTTAATTTCCTTAAATATGCAGACTTTTCCTAAATATTTTATGAGCATATTCAACATCTGAAATAATGATCTTAAATTCCAACTATAGCATGTGTTAATTCACAATCTCTTTAATGTATGTCAAGAGTCAGAATCTCTGATGTTTTCCATGTGTTTAAGCTGCACCGTCGAGGGCAACTGTCATGGCAACTGCTGCCTCACAACAAAACAACCAATCACAGCTGTGCAGATCTAGTCTGGTGCTCATCTTTTGGCAGCGCTGGCAGTTCTCCTAACTCCACAAAAAAATATATATATAAATAAATAAATACACTTTTTGGTCATGTTCACACTATTAGATTTTTGTTTGAAAACGCATATTGTTTCTCTCTGTTTTCGCCGTCTGTTCACGCTGAGACGGCTTTTTCAGTCAATGAAAACACAGCTTTTTGAAAAAAAGATTTGAAAATGTCTTGTATTATTCGTAACCCTTATTTTTATGCTTTCTAGTTATGCTTCATACTTTTAATATACTTTTATACTTTATTTTTATATTCTATTTTATATTCTATTTCAATTCCATGCCTTTCACTACATGTCGTACTCTGAATGAATGTGTATGTGACGAATAAAATTAGAATTTGAAAAGTGTGGACATGGAGCGTTTTTTGATGTACAGCATTTTCAAATGTCTTCTTCTTTCGGCTTCTCCCATTAGGGGTTTGCCCCCTCTGTCCTGTACATCTGCCTCTTTCAAACCAACTACCTGCATGTCTTCCCACACCACACCCATAAACCTCCTCTTTGGTCTTCCTCTTTTCCTCCTTCCTGGTGGCTCCATCCTCAGCATTCTCCTACCGATATACCCCATGTCCCTCCTCTGCACATGTCCAAACCATCTCAATCTCGCCACTCTCACCTTGTCTCCAAAATGTCCTACATGCGCTGTCCATCTAATAAACTCATTTCTAATCCTGTCCATCTTCATCACTCCCAACGGAAACCTCAATATCTTCAGCTCTGCTACCTCCAGCTCCACCTCCTGTCTTTAAATGTATTCGTATTAATCTAGATGAAGCCTTTATACATCTACAGTTATAATAAATATTTATTTTTACCAAAATTTTATCATTTAGAAAAACAAATAGGCGAGTGGTATACATTTTTTTTTTCCAATATTATTTTTTTTCCAAAAATACATGGGAACCCTGACTTTCTGTAAGAACTACTTTTCTACGGCACGCTCGGTGTTAGCAAAGTAGCTTAATGAAAATGCAGAAGTGCCTCCGTCTGATCCAGCATGAGGAACACAAAACCCTCAGGAAAGTTTATCCATTGCTGCTTGAGTATTTCAAAGCTGGATAAGAGGACTTGGCAGATGCCCTTATGCAAAGTGATTCACAATTAAGCCATAATACAATCCAGCTGTGCTAGTCATATGTGAGTGTGTGTGTGTGTGTATGTGTGTGGTATGGTTGTGTTTCCAATTTTGCTTCCTCCTGAAATTATTTGTCCTCTGTCCTGTTTACTTTCTTTTTACTCGGTTTTCTCAGATGTAAATGCTATAAATATTTCAGCATTAAACAAGCATTGTGAACACTCTCACTGATATTTATACCACTACCAATTTTGTGCTATTTTATCTAAATGCTGGCGTTTGAATTTCATGAGTGCGGTTACTGCAGTTACTTTAATAACCGTAGGAAAAGGAGCCAGACCTCACAGCTCTCTCAGGCCTCTATGGTAACACGATTGGGACGTCAGACACTCAGGTTTCAGTGTTTACCTGACACACAGCTGCTTGCAGCATGGCGTCAAAGCCTCCCTCTGGTGTATCCATGTTCCCGGAGATCCTCTGCTGCTGAATGACATGCTTGAACTCTGTCATGTTGTCGGTGATGGGCAGGACATGGATGAAGCCGTGGGCTGGCCGGCAATTGACCTCATAATCTCTAGAGTAAGAAAGAAGAAAAAAAAATGTAATGAAAGCTAAACAGTAAAAAAGAATGAAGAAGAGTAGAGTGTGACGAGGGGGGGAAGGGGGTGGGGTAAACGACATAAACAACGTCGACAGGCAGTATAAGGGAAAAAGATTACATGAGCCTCTTCACTGCAGATTCCCACATTACAACAGATGAGATCATCATGGAATGTGCTGGTCTTCCCCGGGTCTACTTTGGGGGGGGGTCATGAGGTTAGTAAACGAAGCGGTGGCATTTTTCTGTAACGTTAAAAAAAATTCACTCTGCAACGCTTAAAATAAATTGACCCAGACTCTTTGGAACGTGCGGCTACACAGTAACCCACTTTCTGAGCAGGAACTAATCTTTGGAACAATCTCTGAAACATATCTAAACTGGCCATTCCATTTGATCACGTTCACGCTCTTAAGTATACAATTAGTGCCCGAATTGTCATACACAAACGATCAGCCTTATTAAGACCACATCCATTACTATTCTCAGCTTGTCAGAAGCATTGGCAGACGTTTCAAGTACAGCAACAACACCAGGGTTTTTATAAGCGCTGTCTTTTAGCACACACCATGGTCACTTTATGGTTTCTTTACGGTGGGACAACTCTCCTTTATTTTCAAGCATAGTTTGGACTGATAGCTGATCTGCCACAAAATGTCTGTATTCTCCCCACAGTGTTGGATGGAGGTGTAAAACCTGTACCTTTACAATAAATATGTGCCCTTTTACATATCACTTCCATACGGTAGAAACTGTAGAATCTATATACATGGTTTACAATAGCCACAGGACACTTGGGGCAGGATGAGGGTCTCCTGCTTGAATGGCGGCTATCATGAACCTAGTTTTAAAAAAATCGACTCAAAAATGTTTACATTTTTATTACAAACATTTGTAACGTTAGCCGAGTAAAACATACAAGGCCTTTTATTTGACGTGAATGGATTTAAAATACTCACCATTCACCTTGACAGAAAGCAAGAGTGCCACATTAGGGCAATATTTATAGGGGAAACTGGAGAAGGGAGAGGGGAATCTAATGAAAGATGAAAAATAAAAGGGAGGGGCGGGGCTTCCAGACTGCAAGTTTATATTGGAGAGTATGAAACACATACGCAATAGCTAGAATCACGTCAAATTTCTTTAATGATAAAAAGGCTGAAATTTTGGAGTAAAAATTTGCCGTTACTACGCTAAATGTGTGAAGGCTGAACAAAACACTACCTTTGGCTGATGGTGTTGCAGGTAAAAACAATTCCATGAACTATTTCTCTTTTTCAAGAATCAAATATTCTAAAAACATGGTCCGCTTAAAAATATATATGAAATATATGAAAGTTCTCATTCTTACTGTTGCCCATTTTGTATTCTTGAGTATAGTCACCAAATTAAATAGGAATGATGTTCATTGCATAGAGAAATCACACTTGTGAGCCAAGACTTCTTTAAGCAGAATATTTTTTGTTACTATTTGTTACACAGACCCTTTACATAATCTTGAGAGTAAGACATCATACAGAAGATGAAAAAGCAAATAAAAATGACTGCCTGCCAAAATTCAGCCACAGCAACTGCTGTGTTCCTCAAATGCTTTCTCCATATACACATACACACATAGCTCAAGATTTTTTATCTGTAAATGAAATAATGGAAGAATATCACACACCTGGCCACTGAACAGCTGAGATGCCCAATAATCCCATTACTTTCGTTCGCTTAGAAATGGAGCACATGTAAAACGTGGTGTGATTATTACAATTTGTTCACGAATTGTTGTTACAAGTGTCCAAATATTTTTACACCTGACTTTAATTATAATCTGGCTTTCAATTTACATCATCATAGAACTTCCCCTTACGCAAGTCCACTTATTCAAAACCCCCGAGTCAGAGTCTGGTATGAAACAAGATGCTAGCTTCCCCAAAACTATTCATCCTTAACCCCCTAACAACAGTACGATACACAGCACACATGCCTCAAGAACAGTTCGAGTGCTGCTTGAAGAAGATTCCACAAGGGAAGTGGCAGCACAGGGATTAAGACATTGGTACTTCTGATCAAAAGGCTATAAGTTTAAATAGCCTCACTGCCAAGCCACCGATGGTGGACCCTTGAACAAGAACCTTAACCTTCAATATGCTCAAGTTGTATAAATGAGATAAGCGTAAGTTGTTGTGGACAAGGATGTCCGCCAAATGCCATAAATGTAAATATAAGTCTCTGGAACTGGACTAGAATGGACTTTGGAAGTCTCAGATTAAACTTTGAAATTAGTGGTGAAGGGTGATGTTTATAAGAGAGTTACGTTGGGCTGAGAGAGAGAGAGAGAAGTTAGGTTGAGATTTGATTAAGGTCAGAGCATACCATATTATCTTCCACATCAGACCTTTTAGTGAACTCTTACTCATGGGTGGAGTCATACTGGAAGATAACAGCTCCATCGGGATAGAATTATTAAATGTTAATAATCAGATAAGGCTCATTGGAGTTAAATCGAAAAGGTAGAGTACAGCCAAACCACAAATAAACAAGTAAATAGACAAACAGACAGACAGACAGACAGACAGACAGACAGACAGACAGACAGACATGTAGATGTGTTAAATGTAGGTCATGTTTATAACAGTTTTCCAGATAACTGGACTTTGCCTAGTTTTTTTCAGGTGACTAATCAAGCCATTGGGAGTGGAAGGAAAAAAAAACATTGCTCATCCTGCACCTGCTTCCTAATGGCTTTACTCTCTGACGTAGAACTTTTCCCTACTAAATCTCTGTTTTGAAATAAACACAAATAGCGACTGAGCAGACCTGGTTTATCATATTCGTCTTTAAACTGGTAAACCTCAGCGATATGGGATTATATGGGTCAGTTCCTAAGCAAACATCAAGTCTCAGCTACACAAAAATGATGAACCCAAAGCTAGGATGAGAGTAACCCTTTCAGAAACCATGCTTACCTGCAAGGGTTGCTGATTTTCGAAGGATGCACATCGATATAGGGAGAAACTGGCTTGTCCACAAACGATCCGAAACCCACTTGGAAATCGCTGGAATGTTCTTTCATACGGTGGGAAAGGTTCACTCCGACAGTCTTCAGCTGGTCCAAGTTATCCTGCATGGAGGCTGAGACGTCCACCAGGTAGTACAGGTCCACTGGATACAACTCCAACTGCGTCACTTCCACTGTGAAGCTTGCCTCACTGCCTGAGACAGGAAGTGATATCATTACCAGACGATTTTTCGAAAGCGGGTTTCAGTGGTATAATGACGAAACACGCCGATGAGCACAAGCGAGCAGGAATTGAAACTAGAATGAGAATTACATTTAAAACAGGTTCGAATCTTTTTGTTCCTTACCTGGCAGCAATTGGATGGAGATGTCTTGGGGAGACACCTGTGAGCTGCTTCGTTTCATGTTTAGCTCCACTTGAACTCCAGGATTCTCAATAAATTCCTCCCTGCATCCTTTAAGCATAAGCTGAGCAACTGAATCACACCTCTTACTATTGGGTACTCCATCTAGGAAGCTCTGTCACAGCAAAAATACACACATGTTGTACAGATCAAACATATGGAAGCAGAGAGTATTGTGCCAATAACCAAAACAACATATAGTTTATGTGGGTTTTTTCCTTTGATGATACAGCACTGGGCAGCAGATGTGTTTTTGTGCTCTAAGACATTACTTTTACAGTCTATTATGTAATTATATTGACCTCTGACTGGAAGGACAGTCCGATCGATTTAAAAGCGTTTGAAGTATTGCTAAGCCAAGTGCTAAGTGGCAGTGAGATTCAAAGCCTTTGAGCCAGGAACTTTGAACTTGGACCAGAGTGGTTTCTGTGGGTGGCAGTGGACGAGATCTGAGATATATACAGTAAGTGGGTGTCCATTCAGTGCGAGCGGTGTTTAAAATCCAAGTCTGTACTTTATAGAAAGCCAATGAAGAGATGCCAGAACATGAGAGATATAATCTCTCTTCCTAATTCCAGTTAAAAGACCTGCGTTCCCAGCATTCTGGAGAAGTCGCACTGGGAAGAAAAAAACAAACATATTCCAGTCCAACGCAGGACACCCACATAACAACCACCACATATTTCCAAATATGCTGCTAATTCAGTATAATAGAATGCAGTGGTGGACAAGTAAATGTAATTCATTACCTTAGTGAAGTAGCTTTTGCGTACTTTGAGAGTCACATTAAAGTCTTTTCATCTAAGCCTAGTGGATTAAGCAAAGAGTCTTATGACAAAAATGGTAATAGGGACATTATAGCCCTAGTACTTTGGGCCCTTAAGTACATTTAAAGGTAAATACTTTTGTACTTTTACTCAAAAGTAAAGTTTAAAGGGACACTTTTACTTTTACTGGAGTCACATTTTACCTCCTGTATCTCTACTATACCTCAAGTACATGTTTTGGTGAACTTTCGTCCACCACTGGTCGTCTGATTGCATGAGCAAGCAGACAATGAGGATTGGTTGGTTTTGTATCAGGAAAAGGAATTACACTTGGCCAGGCAGCAGTAGTATCTAGTAGTACCTCAGGATTCAATCTCATAATCTCCATATGATTGGGGAAACCTGATATATTTTTACCTGTACGTAATGAAGCTGCCATGCAAGCAACATTGTTTACATATAAGCCTGTTACATCTGAAGTGCTATATTATTTGTCAAGGCTGAACCCGGATCAGCGCCGAAAATCAGTTTTTGTACCAAGAAGTTGAGAGTGAGGTTGATTTTAGATGGCGAGGGCAGTATTTTAATCAGACACACAATCTTCAAACACAAAAATTCCCAAGCCGTACTGAAAATAGTTGCTTTTTTTCTTTTATGAATCAATTCAACATTCAACAGACCAAAGAGGATTGAATTTTCAAATCATTCTGCTACCGAACAAATTTGAACATCAGCCATCCATTACAGAGATCATCAATCTTATTTGTAAAGATCTGGTGTAGCTGCAGGCTTGTATTCCGCCCGAGCAGGAGCCATATTTCCTGATCAGCTGACAGCGAAAATAACACTGATGAAATAGGTGGAATCGAAATCGAGTGTAACTGGAATGAAAATCCGCAGCCACGCTGCTTCTTTGCAGATAAGAATGAAGGTCCATGATCTATCCCAATAAATCTGTTAGATCCTGGATCCATCTTGGTCTAGAGAAAGCTCATTTAGCAACTCTGACTAGTCTGCCACATCGTCAACAAGGTTGAAATGAAAATTTGGGATGAAATGTACAGTACAGACCAAAAGTTTGGACACCCCTTCTCATTCAGAGAGTTTTCTTTATTTTCATGACTATGAAAATTGTAGAGTCACACTGAAGGCATCAAGGGCTATTTGACCAAGAAGGAGAGTGATGGGGTGCTGCACCAGATGACCTGGCCTTCACAGTCACCGGACCTGAACCCAATCGAGATGGTTTAGGGGTGAGCTGGACCGCAGAGTGAAGGCAAAAGGGCCAACAAGTGCCAAGCATCTCTCGGGGAACTCCTTCAAGACTGTTGGAAGACCATTTCAGGTGACTACCTCTTGAAGCTCATCAAGAGAATGCCAAGAGTGTGCAAAGCAGTAATCAAAGCAAAAGGTGGTGACTTTGAAGAACCTACAATATGACATTTTTCAGTTGTTTCACACTTTTTTGTTATGTATATAATTCCATATATAATTCCACACGTGTTCATTCATAGTTTTGATGCCTTCATTGCGAATCTACAATTTTCATAGTCATGAAAATAAAGAAAACTCTTTGAACGAGAAGGTGTGTCCAAACTTTTGGTCTGTACTGTGTATATATAAAAAAACCCTGCATTGCTCAGAGAGAGAGAGAGAGAGAGAAAAAAAAAAAAAAGATTTACAGTTTATTTGACAATAAAATATTCTTTCAGTTAATCACTGAATCGTTGGAGGGTAAACCACAACTCCCTAGTCTAGTTCCCTTCAGAAATCCCACCATCCCTCCCTCATCAGTTCCGCACCTGACCACACACACTACAAAGGCAACTGGATCTTCTGACCAAAAAAACCTGGTGTGTATGTGTAGTGATAATCAGCTCTTTTGTTTTTGAGAAAAGAAATGGCAGCAAAGGTGGCCTTCCCCAGACAAGCCATCGTTTTTTTCTACTTAGTTATGGGCTGTACAGAGATTTTCGAGACAATGTGAATGATGGAACAAGTAGCCATGAACTTTCCATCAACAAATGACTAAACTGCGTTATTGATCGGAGCGTGTGCGCGTGTGGGAGTTAAAAGGTTGCTAAGAATAAGCCTTACCACAAGTAAAGGTACCACAGAGTGTAGTATGTCTTTCATCAAGCACCTTTTTTTTCACAAGGTCAGAAAAATCCGTCAAAGTGTGAAGCCCCATCACTCACACCCAGATTAGTGGGCAGTCACGGTCTGTGTGTGGGCTGGGAAAGCACCTGACTTTGCAGCCTCTGTTTACAGACTTCGGAGCCCATTTAAATAGGTTCCCACGGCCACTCAAGCACTAAGCAGCTTGTTTAAGAGGCTGCTGGGACTTGAAGTAGATTTAAGGGCCAGCAAACCAAGTGCTGGATGAAGGACCAACGGTACAACGGGGGTTCTTCAGGGTTATCAGACTAAACCCTGGAGTAGCTGATTAGAAAGTTTTAAAAAAATCCCTGAGTACCAAGACAGAGAGCTCATTGTTGAAGTCTTCACATTACCTTCTGAAAGCACCAGGCGCAATCTGGTCCACGGCTCAGGCATTCTTGACACGTCGTGGCAAGTGGTGATCCACACTTATTATCAGCTGCAGTATGGGAACAAAATGTAGACACCAAATGAGGAAAACTTGATATGTTTTTCGGGAAACTTTCTCAATCATCGAAGCCAATATTCCAGGCCATGTTCTGCTCAACACGCCTTAATTAAATACCTCGTTACCTCAGTAACAAGCACATTTTGAGCTTAGAACTGGTGAAAGAAATAGAACATTTGTGTAGAATGTTAATTGAGACCTTTGATGAGTCTAAACATGCATAGACACAGAATGTGGCCACGTTGCAGATAAATACAGCACAGAAAGTAGCACTGCCACCTCCAGGCTTCCTGAACTGGTTGGATTACTTCAACATGTCTCCGGGTCGCTGTTAGGTTCCTCTGGGTTTTCTGGTTTCTTCCAAAGTAGGCAAACTGGTTACTTTAATATGGTCATATAGTGAATGAGTGTGTTCATTTGCACGTTTGTGTAAACAATTAGTCATTTCAGAGATGCATGACCCCCATATATATATATACACACACACACACACACACACACACACACTATACCACTGGTTAGATGTTTCCTATTGATAATGAACACAAAGTTTGTTTTGGGCCGGTGTTTAATTCAGTACATTGTTCCAAATTATTACGCAACAATAACAAGACTTAATAATCCTTATTTCTCTCTCATACCTCAAATCTTCTTCTCCCTTTCTTTTGTTTTAAACATGCTCCTGATGTTCCAGTGACCACCCATCCTGTCCTGCTCTGGACCCACCTGACGTCCTACCTCTGGGTTGAATTATTCTCATTTAGATACCATGAGATGATGTTCCTGAGCAACTCAATGCCATGGATTTGGATTTTTTTTTTTGGAGATTAATAAACAAAGTCTGCTCCAGTAGTTACGGACTCATGAACGGTTCTGCATTTAGCACAATGATGGAACTGTAATGAATGGACATTCGGTGATGAGGATGAAGATGAGGATGAGGATGAGTTCTCTTCAGAGTACTTACTAGGTTTCTCACTCTTAACATCTCAGGGTGTTTTTTTTCTTCTCAACACTGTTTCACACATTAGAGAATAATATATAAATGTATGTTTTATAAGCTCTATAATTGTGCTTTAGGACAGTGTGTATTGTATCTCTATGACGCTGCTTTAGGGACCATGTGCACGGTTTAAAGCGCTTTATAGATGAAAGGGAATTGAATTAATTCAAAAGAAAAATCTGTCACTTTGTTACTCACCCGAGTGAGAGGATGCGAAGGCGACCAGGGAAACGAGCACGGCGGTGCGGAGAACCAGGTTACAGTGTTGAAGCAAACCGGGACTCATAGCAGCACCGGAGAACGGAGAGATTCCGCGCCAGGTAGTTTCTCTCACTCGAGACCGGGACCGAGACTTCTGCAGGAAAACGCCAGACTTGTGTGAAACAAAAGGCCGAGCGGTGAGCTTTTCAAGCCGCTACAGTAACGCATTTACCTCCGGTAACCGGTTAAATCCCCAGAAAACGGCGTCCGGTCAAATCGGGGAAAGAAGGAAAACACCGAAGCCTGCTGTGTTCGGGCCGAGCGCTCGCGCAGGACCACAACCGAAGTCCGCAGCGTTCCTCCATTTAGCCCGAACGCACGCGCAGGTGGTGGTGACCGGCAGGGACCGGCGGCGCGGCCATCAGCGTGCACCCGGTCACGGAAATGAGCAGCAGCGGCGGCGACGATGATGATGATGATGATGATGATGATGAAGGTGATCGCGGTCTTCCACGTCGTTGTTCATGTCGCGCGCGCGCTCGCCCGTGTTGTTTAAAAGTGAGGCTGTACGCGCGCCTTTATTCGCGAGCGCCATGGTAACGCGGTGCCCCCCCTCACTACCACCAAATTACCCCCCCCCTCTCTCTCTCTCCCCCCTCCCCTCTCTCCTACACACTCACTGCAGCTTGCGGCCGGTAGGCGGAGTGCGCGCGCAGCTGGCTGCTCACGGTTTTGCTCAGCAGGAAGCATGTATACATGCTCATGCACCATCTCTCAGTGTGTGAAGCAAATACTCAAATACTCCCAGAAAATATATACTATTCCTTGCATTTTACTGAAAAATATATTACTCTTTAAATACTGGAGAATATTATAATATTATTATTAAGACTATTATATAATACCCCTCAAATACTCCGGGAATATTAAATATTAAATATACACCGATCACGCATTCCATTAAAACCATCTGCCTAATGATGTGTTGGTACCCATTTTTCTACCCATCAAGCATTAACTTATTTAGCAATTTGAGCGACTGTTGGATCGGACCACAGGGACCAGTCGTTGTTTTCCAAGTGCATCAATGAGCCTCGGCCCCCATGACCCTATCACCGGTTCACCACTGTTCCTTTCTTAGACCACTTTTGCTTGACACTGACCACTACAAACCGGAAACATTCCACAAGAGCTGCATTTTTGGAGATACTCCGACCCAGACGTCTAGACGTCACAATTTGGCCCTTGCCAAACTCGCTCAAATCCTTTCGCTTGCCCATTTTTCCTGCTTTTAATACATCGACTTTGAGTACAAAATGTTCACATGCTGTCTAATATATCCCACTCACTAACAGATGGCAATGTTATAAGGTCAAATTGTTATGCTGGTTGGTGTATAATACTATAATACTCATCAAATACTCCTAGAAAGTGTAATTCTCCAAAATACTAATGAAAAGTTAAATATTCTTGGAAAAAATTATGCTCCTCAAATACTCCCAGATGGTGTAATATTCTTCACATATTCCTAGAAAATATAATATTCTATTTTTCACTTCTTTTAACAATGGACATTGTCTCAAAGCAGCTTCACACAGATACTGTAGTGATAAAAATGAATATGTTCTTTATACATTTTATAAAAAAAGTTTGTTCCTGATCAGTGAGCCAGTGGCGACTGGGGCCAGGAAAAACTCCCCGAGATGGCATAAGGAAGAAACCTTGAGAGGAACCAGACTCAAGAGGGAACCCATCCTCATCTGGGTTGCACTGAATGTCCATTTATTACAGATATACGATGTTGTGGGGTACAGTGATGGTGATCAGATGCAAACTGTAGTCCTGAGTCAGTGTAGGAGAGGAACCTGGAGTCAGAGTGCACAGTCATCCATGATACAGTAATACTTTAATATTCCACTTCACAAAAATACTCCTGGAAAATAATCCTGAAAAAAATTATACTATAAATGGATATGGAAAATTATGCATATGGAATTACATGGTAAACAAAAACTTCTTAAATAACTCAGAATATGTTTTATATTTTCACTTCCTTAAAGTGACCACCTTTTGTTTTAATGACATCTTTGGAATGGATCAGTCACCTGGAATGGATTTCCAACTAGCTTGAGGAATTCCCAGAGATGTTAAATACATGTTGGTAGCTTTTCCTTCACTCTTTGGTCTAACTCATCCCAAACCATCTTAACTGGAGGACTGGTGATTGTGATGGCCAGGTCATCTGATGCAGCACTCCATCTCTCTGATTCGTGAAAAAATAGCTCACATAACAAAGAGGTGTGTTTGGGGTCATTGTCCTGTTGGAAAACAAATAATGATTCCCACTAAGTACAACCATGCTGGTTAAGTGTGCTCTCAATATTGACAAAATCACCAACAGTGTGACTAGCAAAGCACTCGCTCACCATCACACCTCCTCCTCCTCTATGCCTCACAGTGGGAACTACACATTTGAGAACTGTGTGTTCACTCTCTGTATATCTAACAAAGACTCCATTCACCTTAACTCTTAAAATTCTGTAAAGCTGCTTTGAGACAATGTCTGTTGTGAAAAGCGCTATAGAAATAAACTTGACTTGACTTGACACAGCAGTTAGAACCAAAAATCTTAAAAAGGAAAATTTTCCAATTGTCCATTAATTGTGTCTTTCGGAAGTAATGACTTCTTTGTTGCAATTTGACCAAGAAGGCCTGACTCATGCAGTTGCCTCCGAACAGTGGAGGCTGAAATGTGCTTGCCACATCAGTCAGGTTTTTTTTAGGACCAACCGAACTTAATTTATTAAAATAATGATATACTTTTTTTTTGTTCACATAATTTGCATAATATAGATTTGTACAGCAGTTGTAATAGCATTAATAGGGCTATTGACTCTATACATTTTTCTCTGTATAAGACAAACGATAATATAAAGCACATTAAGAAGGCAAGAAATTTTACAAATGAACTCTTGACCAGACACACCTGTAAACTGAAAACCATTACATTGTAAATCTGCTGAGAAAACGTCTTGAGTTTGCCAAGCTGGCATCAACGCTAAATGTATCTACTTAGGACAATCTAAAATATTAAACATATTCTGGGTTGTTTAACATTTTCTTGTTTACTGCATAATTCCACACGTGTTCTTTCATAGTTTGCATGTCTTCAGTATCAATGTACAATGTTGGGAAGAATAAAAAAAAAAAAAATGAAGGAGAAGGTGTCCAAACTTGACTAAGACTGTATTTTAATGTGTCAATTGACCGTGCATTTTAAAATGTAGAAGATTCTAGCATTCGTTTGTAGCTTTGGAGCACTCTAGTTAATTAAGCAGTATTTACTAAACATAGAATGTCAAGTAGTAGCTTAGTTAGTTTACTTTCCAAATGATTAGCGCCTATGGGCTTCTTCAAGTTTATATTGGGTACTGATGCCTACTTAAAATTCCTAATTTATCCAGTAAATATGCATTAAGTCGGATTTTTAAGTAATTGTTAACTTATTTAATTTGGATATTTAGTGTACGCAATATAATACCAGTGAGTAGCGAAACTCTTTACTAGGTTTATTATTGCACCGAAAGCATGATGTCTCTAAAGGTTTTCAGTCACCCAGGCCATGACGAAGTGAAACAAGGAAGCGTTACCTCATTGTGGACCACCTACATGGATAATGAGTTAGGGATTTACCAAGTTCTCTTCTCCACAGCACAGATGACACTTTGCAAGTGCAGCTTTAATGACAAGGTTGTGGAAAAAAGAATAATGATTCTATTTACAGCTATAGAAAGGGACAAAGACATGTTGGCATGTAGACAATGTACAACCTGTTTGATCAATTAGGCCTGGCTAGGAATATTCATTTATCATTCATTGATCCACAGTATCCAATTTGTGCTTAAATACATCTGGGATGTGAGTCCAGTCTATTGCAATGCACCATACACACATTCCCACACTCATTCACAAAGTCAAATTGGAGTAAACAGTTAAACCACCGGCATGTTACTAGAGAGTGGGAGAAAATGAACAACAGAGATAAACCACATGGACATGGGCAAAACAGTCAAAAAAACTTTGCACGGAGATTAACCCTGCTCTGGATCAAACCATAGATAATGACCTGCAGTATACTGGTGAAGGACATCTACAGCCCACTGGCAAAGGCCTGTACCTACAAAACTCTTGAATTATAGAGTGGGATTCTTTTCAGTACAGCATATCGAGTAAAGCCAGCTGCATTTTACCCAGGTTTTAACAAGGATAAGAGATACAGGCCTCAGCTACTAAAAGTTAAACAGAAGTTCATACTCATACCTTAGAATTCCTGGCTTCCGTCACTGGTTGCACCACTAGTGTTTACACATTACTGTCACCTCTCTTTACTATATCCTGACCTGCATCATGAATCAACATGCAGTGAAGTTCCAGATTACTGGCCTGCAATACAAGTGTCACTAGCAGGGCAAACAATGTTGCAAACAAACATTTGGATTTAGGAAGGAGGAGTAAAGAAACCCTGAGAAAACCCATGCAAAATCCGGGAATATCATTCAAATCTTGACCCAGACAGTAACCTGACCCCAGAATCAAACCAAGATCCCTGAACTTACCAGTGGTGGACAGTACTTTACTAAAGTATTTCCATTTGGGGAACTTTAACATCACTACATTTAAGTCAAATATTAACAGCTAAGTCAAATATCTGACTCTTTACTCAAATTCATTTTGCTAAATCAATTCGTTCCTTCTTATTATTGAGTGGATAAATGATAAGATCGTGTGCTCTGCTTTTGTGTTGTTTCGATTGCTGCTTGGTGGTGTCTACTGTACTGTAGTACAAACATACAGTTCAGCTTCAGTTCAACAGCAAGCATTTCGAGAGGAATAAAGGATGGAAGAAACTCCAGACTTGAACTTGACCACAACACCCGTGGCCTTATTAGCATGATTTTTTGAAGTAGTTGAAAAGCTCTTGGGCTCATAATAATTTTCATAGATACCAATCAGTGTTTGACTCATGAATATCATACTATTAATAGATTGATGTGAGTAAATTAAGTGTCTTTTCACATGAACTGAGTTGATTAAGCAAAGAGTCAAAGAGACAAAAATGATAACAGGAACAATATAGCCGTATTAATTCATAGTACTTTGGATACTTTTGTACATTTGAAGGCAAATACTTTTGTACTTTTACTCAAGTGTAAGTTTAAAGGGACACTTTAAACTTTTACTGAAGTCATATTTTATTCTCTACTTTAACTCAAGTACATGGTGTGTCTAATTTGTCCACCAGTAGAAACTGTGAGGTGACAAAGCCACCCACAAACACCACCATTGTTATTTAATTCTTGGCTGTTTTCTACACCGCACCAGCATGGTGTACAATACTTTATTTATCTGTTCACCAACAAATTCTCCATACTTTACTGACAACCTTTTACTGAGTGCCAACTGTAATTGCCTAAATAAATTTTGCAGCACAACAACTCTTTTCACTAACTGGGAAAAATGTCAAACAAACATGCCCAAAGGCTGCCCCAGGGCAATTGAAGATTCATCCCCAGGCAGGGTGGGGAAGGAAGACCATAGTCTGTACGATTTCCCAGACAACAAATGAATAGAGACAGGCCTGTTGGAATGGAAGAACTGGGAAGAGATCCAGATTCAGAGGAGATGTAGTAGTAGAAGAAGTTTTTGAAATGAAGCAGGAGATATAAGGGAATACTGGAGATAACTGCCCTGGAGTTACACACTAATTATACTGTTTTTTTGGTTTTTGTTTTGCAGTAATTGGTACATGGAAATAAAACTAGTCTGATGATTCAAGTACACAAACGTCCAACCTTTTCTAGTATAGTTTTGTATTCACAGTTTCTGTTTTATTAGTTTCTAAAAAAAAAAAAACCCAACCTAGTTCATATACAGTAATATTAAATTGGTCATGAAATGTCAACGCTATGATCTTAATCTCTAATCTAAACTTTAGAGAAGTATAATGGGATAAGGTTGGTGTGAACCTGACTAATTTGTCTGCCTCTCGCCCCCTTCATGTCTCTCCCTGCTCTGTTTTTCTTGGCTAAAGTCTATTATTTTCCATGTTAATCCCCCCATCACTGTGCATTACATGCCGCTAGACTGCTTCACTATATACCACCTGTGATTGTAATGTCTGTTCTTTTGTGGATTCTTTCACACCAATCCAAATACACCAGCATATCAAACAAATGACATCTGAACGGCCTACATAGCAGTGTAAATTTTGGTTAAAGGGCTTTCTTTCATAATGAGCCGCCTTTTTCCCCATAATGGAAGCATGAGGTGAAACTCAGAAAATGAAATATACAAAGGAAAAACTATGTCAGAGTTTTTGGAATTTTTTCATTAAAGGTTGTGTACAACTGATGACCATTTCTGTCTCTGGTGGGGTCAAGGGTTGCTACCAGAAACTGTCCAGAGTTTCTAAACTTGACATGACAATCAGAGGTCAGCGCCAGGCTGACTCCTTTTACAACCAACTCTGAGTCAGTGAATTCTGCTTCATGACTACATCCACTGAAAGCTACTGAAACAGCATTAGTGCTAAATGATCCAGAAAAAGAAAAAGAACAGGGCGGAAAAAAAACAGGATCTGCAATAGTCTCGGTTTAAGTAAAATTGCGATATTGTAAAAATAGATGCAGGTATATAGTGTCTGAAATACAGGCATTGCGACAACTGTTTTTTTTTTTTTTTGGCTAAAACACGTTTTTGACAGTTCCAGTGTCATATTGTTGATGAGATACGTGCATTTCAACCGACTTTTCTTTGTACAGAGGGGGAATGAGTAATAAAATATTCTACTCAAGTTAAAGTACTGTTACTTCAATGAAAGTTTGCTTAAGTACAAGTAAAGTTACTGGTCTAAAAATCAACTTAAATAAAAGTAAAAAGTAGCTAATTGAAATTTTACACAGAGAACAATTTAACGTGGAGACATAAATTTCAAATTAGAGTTGTTTTTGATCGAAAGAACATTTTTACAAATTAAATAAATAACAAAATAAAATAATAAAATTAATTTTAAAAAATCCTGTTGTAATGTAATTTATGATCATGAGAGAAATCGCAGGTTCAGGTTTCAGACAGCGAGCGCACGCATTTAACAACCTTTAAATCGCATTTCACTTTTAGCTGGGTCTGCATCACGGGCGTTTGTCTTGTCCATCTCCTTCTTTCTTTATGAGTTTGGCATGTTTATTCTCCTCCCATTATTCAATCGGTGCAGTAGTTTCCGGGGGAGCGATTATTTTTCCCTCTTTGCATTATTTTTAATTTATTTATATATTTATTAACTAACAGATATGATTTGTAGTTAAGTACAATACTTCAAACAAAACATACTTGAGTAAAAGTAAAATTACAGACTTTAAAATGTGGAATTACACAAAAAAAAAAAAAAAACACTTAATTAAGCGAGTAAATGTCATTCGTCTCTTTCCCCCTGCGTCTTTGTATAGTGTTTTTCTACAGAAATCAATGTCAATCTTTCATAAAAAATACCAGCTGCAAGATTGGCACAGAAAAAAAACTCCCCGAGATGACGTAAAGACCTTTCGTGTCAGCACTTTTTTCTTGCTGCTCTTGGTTTTTCCATGACATATGAAGAAGGCAAAACCTTGAGAGAAATCCGACTCAAATTAGAACTTTTCATATCAGTATAATCATTACATTATACATGTATAGAACAGCAAAGACAAACAGTATCATTACTTTTAATACATTTGGCAGATGCCCTTATGCCCTTATGCCCTTATGAACAGCTATGGGGTTAAGGGCCTTGCTCAGGGGCCCAGGAATAGCAGCTTGGTGACGTTGGGAGTTAAACTCATAATCTTTAGATCCAAAGTCCAATGCCTTAACACTAAGCTACCACCTTCTGATCATGTGTTTCAAGTGTGTTGAGGATGTTTAGAACTTGGGGGAATTGTCATTTTTATCCTAAGTGGTACAAATCTACAGTATCCAGGTGAGACTATAAACCGAAGACAGAGTGAGACTTGGGTGTAAACTCTTTTTGGGAAGTGCAAATCTTTAAGTTACCACTGACAGCAGCAGACAGTGAGTCAGAGCTCTAAAAGCAGAAGTAAAGCGTCACGTTTAATCCAGCATGTATTGGAGGGTTACAAGAACTGCAGCATAATATAAAATATGCCATCCAAGGGACATTACCACTCAACCGCCACAATGTTTTTGCCCTCACAGAATTGATCTTATCTCTATCAGATTTGCTGTCTTTGTAACCTCCATTGATTTGAAACAACTGGAAATACTGTGTGGGTGATGAATTCCCCTTTTGGCGTATAGATAAAGTATTCTTTTCTTCATTTTTAGTTTCTGAAACTATTTGACCTAACAGATTTGAGATTGCATACAAGACGTACACTCTAAAGGTTAAAGACTACGCAAATTCACCCAGACAGACATACAGACAGATGCACGCACACACACACACACACACACACACACACACACCTATCCACCCACACACATACAAAACACATTTTACACGTAAATGACATTTGAACATTTTTGACATGACAGTGTTTCCCTTTTCTTATCACTTCCTCTTAAGGTTCCTCTTCCAGATGTATATTAGTCATCATCAGAAGATAAAAAGTAAACCATCAACATGACTTTTAATAGGTTTGTTCTTATATTTAGAAATATAAGAACAATCTGCATCACCAACCTGTCCTGTATAATAAAGCACCTGATATATGTGTAGGTAAAAAAATAAAATAAAATAAAATAAATAAATAAATAAAATCTAAATGATAATTATTTAGAATTTTCCCTTTTTGATCATGATTTAATATTCTATTTACTTCTAACCTTTTCTGTATCCTCTAAACAGCTTTTGGATTCTTTCAGCTGTAAAACTTAGAAATTGTAGAGCAACATCCCACTTAGAAAAGTCCAAGTAAGCCACTAATTTGTTTTAAAGCTCAAATAAACATGGTGACTTACAATTCTGATTTACAAACTAAAAAGTCCAGCCAACCACTGACCGCATCACTCCTTTCTCATGGTTACCTCATATTTCCTCTGGGTTTTTAGTGGTTAAAAGCCCACGCTACGCTAAACTGGAGTATACATACCATGACATTGCCAACAACTGTGGTATTTCTCAGCTACATCACAAAAGAGAATGTACTGCTTTAGCCCTTAGACATAGTAATATACTCCAACGTCATTCTGAGTGTAAACAAGATCCCACTGAACCACAGATGTGAGTTTATTCTTTTCCCCCAAAAAAAGCACTATGATGTAAAGTCAAGGTATTTATTACCATAATAACATGGTAGAGGAAATCAGGTGCATTCACCTCGTCTTTTCACATATGCAACTATTTTTGTTGGTTTCTGGGGTTGGATTCTGGGGTTTTCTGCCATTCTTCATAGTAAATCCTCTCAAGATGGGTCAGGTTGGAAGGGGAGCATAGTTGGACAGCTATTTTCAGTTCTCTCTATCAGAGGGATATTCAGTAGGGTTCAATTTAGTTTTTTTTTTTTTTTTTTATTTAAAATATTTTTTTTTAAATATTATCAACATTTGTGATCAACATTTGTATATTTAACATTTTTAAAATGTTTTTAATAAAATGCCTCCTTGGCTAAATAATATATCAAATAATCTAATTTATATATTTATATAATATTTAACATTAAGATGAGTAATCAATTAAATTGCCACACATTATGTTGATTTAAAAAAAATGTATAAAAAGAACAATTTAATTCAATAGTTTACATTTGTAAGACTCCATTTGGGTAATAAAGGTGTGTGTGTGTGTGTGTGTGTTTGTGTGTTTGTGTGTGTGTGTGTGTGTGTGTTTTACATTTAATATTAAAATTTACTCAACTGTTCTACTTATTTCAGTGTGAGGCAGAGACTAAATAAACTTGTGGTCTGTCACTTAATAAATTCCTAAGGTTCCTCAGATTTTAGTTCCGCACCAACCAAAAACCCTGTACCCGTGTGCCATGTACCTTTACACCCCCATATATATATACACCGTAGGAAAACACAAATATTTAGACTGAGAAAATTTAAGTTTAAATTAATGGATTGATGAAATTTTTTGATGGACCAACAAAAGGCTGTACTAAAAACAAACAGCTCAAAGGCACATTTCGCTAATTAAGTTCAATGGCAACAGGTCATTAACATGACTAGGTATAAAAGGAGAACCTTAGAGGGGAAGATTGTAAAACAGTTTCAGAAATATTTCCTCAACATAAACATTTTAAAGACTATGAACATCTCCTCGTCTATAAAACGTGGTCACAGAACGTACCCCCCTCGAGTATCGAGGTTGCACTGTACAGGTTTTAAAGCAACATATGCTTTCCTCCAGATGATGTCTTTTTCAGGGAAGGCATTGCATATTTCAGCAAGACAATGCGAAATCATGTACTGCATCTACTAAAACAGCATGGCTTCATAGTGGAAAAGTCCAGATGCTGACCTGGCCTGTCTTTAGTTCAGACCTTTCATCAATTAAAAACATTTGGCATTTTATGAAACAAAAATGAGAAAGAAGACACAGGACTGTTGAGCAGCTAGAATCCTGTATCTGACACAAATAGGACAACATTCCTTTCCAAATACTTCAGCAATTTTCCTCTACCACAAGTATGCAGACTGTTGTTAAAAGTAGAGAGGAGGCTACACGGTGGTAAACATGGCATTGTCCTAACTTTTTATGAGATGTGTTGTGGCGATCAAATTCAAAATGACCTTGTTTTCGCCTAAAATAGTACTTTTACTCAGTTTCAACATTAGATATGATGAGATATCGATAGATAGATAGATGGATGGATGGATGGACGGATGGATGGATAGATAGATAGATAGATAGATAGATAGATAAATAGATAGATAGATAGATAGATAGATAGATAGATAGATAGATAGATAGAGAGTATAAAAATAATATTTGCCTGGATTATTAAGCACGCCAATGCAATGCCCAACTGAAACATAAACTGTCATTAATTGTGTTATTGCTGCACCACTTCTGGGAACGAATTCAACTGATTCTGGTCATCTGTCCTCTCTTCAGGATTGAATAGGTTACCAAACATCTGCAGTGGTTAGTTTTTCCCTGTGACATAAATGCATCATTTCACCAGAAAAGACATGTTGCTTTGTGACCAAAACATGGGAATGCACATCAACCACAGTGAGGTAAACTTAAATATCTTCCTAAAGTACTTTTTTATATGGTCATTTACTGTCTCATATGTTTTTTATGAGAAATAGACCAAGGTTTATTCATATCTAAATAGTCAGCGACCTATGTGGCTGGTTTCCCCTAATTGTTCCGGTCAGTTGATGAAATGTACTTCTGCAGTATCTGTATTCACATTATTCCTATAGGCTTAACATCATCAGGCACAGAATAGGATCAATATACACAAGTACTGGTTAAAATGTAATTAAAAAAATCATAATTTAGCCTGTTTATGTGATGTGTGATATACATTTGTAGTGTTCTTATATGTGCAGTAAGATCATATGTTGCTAAATGTCTAAACCATTTGAACAAATTATACCATAGTGCTGTTAAAGTCTCTTCACTAATTAGTTAGAAGGTCTTAAATGTTTTTTTATAATTTAGGTTTATCTTATTCATACAACTGGAAAGCAATAGCCTTGCTCAGGGCCTCGGAATGGCATTTGCCAGGATTTGAACCCACAACCTTTAAAGCCAAAGTCCAACGCATCAACCACTAAGCTACAATCTTTATTAGTAAGATGTGACCATTCTGTAGTGATAACATTTACAGGAACTTGTGTGGCATTTTTGAAACGATTCTCTAGTATCAGATTTTTTTAAAAATGTAGGAGTAATTTTTAAGTATATACTTTGTGGTGAAGGAAAGTCTTCAGGGCTTCAGGAGAGAAAAAATAAAAATAAAAAATGATTGATTTTTTATTTATTATTATTATTATATTTACTATTATTATTATTTAACTTTTATACTTTTAACAATGGGCATTGCCCCAAGGCAGAAGAGGTTATAAAGTTTGATAGCTAAGTTTACTGCCTATATGTTCATTCCTAGTGAGCGAGACATTGGCTACTCTGTCTAGGAAAAGCTCCTTGAGATGGCATGAGAAAAAAACCTTGAGAGGAACTAGGCTCAAAAGGGAACCCATCCTCAACCTCAACACCGACTGTCTATTCTTTATAGGTTGCTCACTGTCGAAGGTTTACTGTTTGCTTTGGAGCGATTCTCAGAACAGAAATTAAATTCTCAAAACTACTTGTTTAACCTCCACATCATTTAGTCGCTTGTGCTCATCGTAAAAACAATTCTCGTTGCTTTGATCAAATTGAGAATGGATTTGTACTTTCATTTAATCAATTGTATACAAGTGTCTGCTGTTCCCTACATTATCAGTTGTTATGTATTATATTGGTTTCCCCTGAATAGTTTTAACCCTGAAAACATTTTTGCATCAGTATATTGTATAAGTCATTGAATGCAAAATGATTAAACCAGTTGTCATCATCTGTCATCTAAAATTTCTATTACAGTTTTTCTCAACTGCTTTCAGTCATTTCCCACAACAGAACTGCATTTCTCGAAACTACTCGTTCCACCGTCAGATCCTGTTGTCAGTTTTTCACATCATATCAGCAATGTCTTCATCAAATTGCAATTGCTTTTGGACAACATGCAAATGGTTCCTGTCCTGGTTCTCAGCTGAAATGTCATAACTACCAAATCAATTAGTCTTTTTCTCAGTTTGGAAGTCATCAAAATGACTGAACATGTTCTCAGAATTGTATGTCTGTACAGATTTCTACAAATTTTGAGTACATGTTTGCTAAGAAATATGTCCAGTATTGAAAAATTGCTCTCAGGTGAATCTTCACCTTTGTTAACAAAGAGAAACATGTGCAACTCTAGACTAACCAAGATCAACCAGTTCTGTGAAATAGCTCAGAGGGGCAACTCATTAAGACTGATTTTGGCAGGGTCCCATATATATACAGTGCACAACACAAGTGTTTCCCTTTCTGATAATGGAAGCTGAAGGAAGAAGAAGAGGATTAAGACTGTGTGGTGGAAGAATACAGAGACACAACAGAGGAAGGGGTATACGATGCCAAAGATACACAGAGATTCCAGATAAAATCAGGGCCACACTGGTGGATCACGTCATCAATCATGGCCTTACGACGGAAGAGGCTGGTCGAAGGGTGCAGCCAAATGTTGGAAGAACAACTGCCATCAATAATCCAATCATTTCATAGCGAGTATCCATGCATACAGTATTCTTAGTAATTTAATGTATTAATCAAAATCCTGTGATCCTTATACTATTATAATATACAATATATTTTCTCATGTAGGACTGCAAGTCAACCTCGAACGATTGGCAGGGGGGCCCCTTTTCACACCTCAGCAGGAGGAAGTTATTTGCAACATGGTTATGACTAACAATGCCATAAGACTAAGGGAGATACAAAATGCTATTGTTGTATACAAAAAACTATAGACAAGGTCTTGAAAAGACATGTAATCACCATGAAGCAGGTGTACAATGTACCCTTTGAAAGAAATGCTGACAGAGTGAAAGAGCTACGACTCCAGTTTGTACAGGTATGTTGTATACCCACTATACTGTAAGAGTAACTTCTACACATTTGATATTGGTGGAAATCATAGATCTTTACATTTGATGTAGCTGTACACAATGAAGACAAAAACAGTAATTTATGCACACTGTGTTTTTTCTGCTATATAGAGCATAATGGAAATGGAATCAAGAGAACCACTTCACAACTTCATATACTTGGATGAGGCTGGCGTCAACCTGGCCAAAATCAGAAGGCATGGTAGAAATCTAATCAGCCAGAGAGCTACTGTTGATGTCCCAGGCCAACGTGGAGGAAAATCACTATGCGTGCTGCTATTTCAGACCAAGGTGTGCTAGCTCATATTCCCATTATGGGACCGTACAACACACAGCATCTTTTAGACAATCTCTATAGAAATGTCATTCCTGAAGATGAAATGGACCGAGATGATCTACCAAAGTATGTATTAATTTGTGACAATGTCAGTTTCCATCACTCTGACAACATCAGGCAGTGGTTTGTCCACCACCGCAGGATGCTGATTGAATTCCTTCCACCCTACTCCCCATTCCTGAACCCAATTGAAGAGTGTTTCTCGGCTTGGAGGTGGAAGGTTTATGATCATCAGCCACATACGCGGATGACACTGCTGGCTGCCATGGATGCAGTATGTGAGGACATCTCAGCAGATGCATGCAATGGGCTGGATTAGGCACTCAAGAAGATTCTTTCCACCGTGCATAGCAAGGGAAAATATATGTTGTGATGTGGATGAGAATCTGTGGCCCAACACACAGGACCGACATGACGCATAGGAAAACTGCCACGTAATTTCACCTTTACCTTCTCTTGTACATGAATAGTTTTTCCCACTTTGTCTTTTTCAGTTTACCATTTGTCAGTAAATAGCCTATGTTTAGTTTCCTTTGTTTTCTGTATATAAGTACCACTATTGACAGTACACTAAAAATTTGAATACATACCATGTAAATTACTGTAACACCTGGTTGATGCACAACAGCAAGAGTAACTTTTTTTTTTACCAGAGGGACACTGTAAATTATGACACACACCAGTATGGTAATTTAGTCGTTTCTAGTCATCAAAACCTGACTTGAGTATCATTTATATAACTAAAACTTAGTATGATGTTCTAATGACAACATGACTAATAATTTTGTTCACATTGTTGAAAAATGACATGGGATTCTGTTGCCTCTGACACAATAATTGATGAAAAAACACGCTTTTGCACAATAGACAAAGTATTTTGAGCAGGTGACGCGTATTTTCCGGTTATCCACTATGTTGTGCAGTTTGTACGTGTTGTTTTGAGAAATGCACTTGGAGATCTGCAAACTTCAATTCTGATCTGAGAAATGACTGACAGTAGTTGAGTAAAACTGTAAACTTTTATTTGTAAATGTGTTGAATTGATGAATTGTGTAGATGAATCTTGAATGTCACTAATGAAGGTGAGTGAATGACATCAGATCAACCAATAATCAGCTCGTTCTCTCTTATGAAGTTTCAGTTGGCAACAGAGCAAAACACAGAATTACAAATTCTGTAAATGAATGAACAACCAATAAATGAATGAGCAAACACTTGTACAGTACAGTAAAATTGTGACTTCTGCCCGGTCTCTTACAATCAATATAAATTAAATATGCAATCAACTAAATAAATTTGTGCTGCTAAAATTCATATATACCATACAGACGAAATTCAACTTTGTGCATTTTAAATATTATAATCCAAACCATAATTGATATTAAGAAATAATAAAATTGTGCTGCATCATGACAACATGATGCAACATTTTACAGTTTTTTTGTAGTTAATTTGGAGCGTTTCTCGAATCATCCTTAATATTTGCAAAATGAGTAAGTGCATTTCTCAAAACAATGTGTACAAACAGCACAATACATTGGCTTTCTTGCAAAAGCCTGAACTTTTTACAAAATTCCCAGTTAATTTCTTAAAAGTAAGTATTCGTGTCAATGAACATCTCATTCCCATCAGAATGACAAGTCTTTTTGTCATTGTTCATAATCAAGATGTGAATCAAAATTAAAATATTAAGTCATGTTGTCAGTATGACGCTGCACAGTTTCAGTATTTCTTAATATAAACCATGGTTTGGATCATAGAGACTAAAAAAATGCACAAAATTTGACTTCCTTCTGTTTGGCATTTATGAATTTCAGCAGCACAAATTCATTTATTTGATTGGATATTTGATTTATATTGATTGTAAAAGACCGAACAGGATTCACACTTTTACTGTACTATAAATTGTTCGTTTGTTTCTTAGTTGTTCATCCATGAATGTATAACTCTGTGTTTTTCTCTGTCTGTATTCACTCTCCAACTGAAGGTTCACAAGATTCACCTTTGAACAAGTAGTTTGAGAATTTCATTTCTGATATGAGTAACGCTTCGGTTATGAGGGTTTCAGGTTCAGGTATCAGGTTTATGAACAATGAAAAAAGGAACTTTGTCGTTCTGATGGGAATGAGATGTTCATTGACACAAATATTGACATTTGAGAGATAAACTAAGGATTTTGGAAGTTCAGGCTTTTGCAAAAAAATGCAATGTACTGTGCTGTTTGTACACATTGTTTTGAGAAATGCACTTACTGAATTTGCAAATATTAAGGATGATTTGAGAAACGCTCCAAAGCAAATGAGAAAAAATTTAATTACAGCCCAAAGCTATCCTCATACACTATATTTCCAAAAATATTGCATCACCTGGTCATAAGTACGGTATGTGATTTTTGAGTATTGCATACCACATTTAGTCCCAATTAGCTCTTATAATTCCCTCCACTCTTCTGGGAAGATGTTCCACTACATTTTAGAGTGTGCTTATGGATTTTTGTGTTCATCAGCCACAAGGGTATAAGGAGACCTGGGGTACAGTCAGTGTTCCATCCCAAAGGTGTTCAATAGAGATGAGATTGGAACTCTATAGCAGGCCATTTAAGATCTTCCTCTCCAAAGCATGTAAACCAGATCTTCAAAAAGCTTGTTTTGTGCACAGGGGCATTGCCATGCTGGAACAGGTTTGGGTTTCATTTACATTTGCGGCATTTGGCAGACGCCCTTATCCAGAGCAACTTACAACTGAGCAGGGGAGGGGTTTTTTTTAGGGCTTTGCTCAAGAGCCCAGCAGTGGCAGCTTGGTGGTGGTGGGATTTGAACCTGTGATCTTCTGATCTAAAGCCCAATGCCTTAACTAGTGAGCTACCAAGTTCAAGTGAATGCAACATTTTCTTATAGATGATATTATCCTAACAACAGCTGCTATAATGAACTTATCAGTTGGTAGCTTAGTGGTAAGGCAATGGACTTTGGATATAATGGTCATGTTTAAAACCGAGCCACACCAAGTTTTCACTTTCGGGTCCCTGAGAAAGCCATTAGCTGTTTAGGCAATTATTCACCCTTGTATGCTTGTATCTCATATATACAGCAGACTGAATTTATTTAGATGTTTCTTTTTTTATAATTTACAGATTATAATTCGAAAACTGGAAATTAAAGTAACCCCTGGGACTCTATAATTTTCTGGGTAGAATATAGATTCCAAAGGATGGTATATTTATTTTGCCTGATGCAGATGCCACAAGGAGCTGTATGATGAATTCTTTTCCAGTTCCAGCACATAATATTAATCTATGATGTGCAGTCAGCACTACAGAAAGTCAATCACAATTGAAAAGTCAACAAATGTTATTGTAATGTGCATTAAGGTTTATTAAAACTAGTGGCTTTCAGCTTAATAACAAAGACAGTACAATCAGTCTGTTTGCTTATGAAGGGATTACAAGGCACATCTGGTAGAATCAGACGCCAGAGATTTTTTTTTTCCCCTTGCAGTTCAGAACAGATGTGACCTTAACCTAAAAGGCAGTAAAAGATTAGATGATTGCTTACATCACATCTGCCAGGAGATTTTTTTTTTTTGCTGCTGCTTCCTGAATCTGATTGTATTTCACAGTTTTTTCTCTTGAGGAACTCATTGGTCAAAACAGTTGCCCAAATTCAATAAGAACCACATTAAACACAAAAATTTGGAAAAGGAAGGAAAACCAGTATTTATCAACCATTCCAGTGAATGCTTCATTAGACTTGCTGCAGGACAGCCCTGACCTTCGCCTCATTTCTGCACCCAGTAAAAGCATGTTGTGGCTGTTTGGAGGGAGTTTAGGGGACTTTCCGGTCGGTATATAAACACAACATGAGATCTACAGGCTCTTATTTGCTTTACACAAGCTGACCAAAACCCTTCTGTGAAACCGGAATAAAAACAGGTTTTGCCCACATGTTGAATCATATAGAGTCCCTGAAGTGACATAGTGGTTTGTTTTTGAAAAGGCGTGCGTATGAGATAGATGCTCAAATAATATCTCTAGACTTTAAACTAAAACCACAAATGATTATATTATAGCCACTGAATACCAAAGCTGACAGTAAAAACTTTTTTAGGTTGCTGTTGGCTAGATGTACTGTATATCCTTACTGCAGTTACAGTAACTCCAGAAGGTTTTTCAGGATAATTCCAAAACTGATGTCTAACATCAATAACTATTATGCTATGGATCTGGAAATGGATCTTGTAGATTCATTTCTTTCCACACCTTACATAAAGATAAAAAAAAAAATTCTGAAGGACTGTTATAGGAAAATAAATAATCCCAGGGTGAAGTTGATTTTACTCCAAAACCAGCAGCAATGGTTCCAATGCCTTTTGTACTGAAACTATTTTAATAGCAAAACCCTGGTGACTCCTTTCAAACTTATTAAATAAACATCTCTCTCTCTCTCTTACAGAACCTTTCATTTCTTTTCATGAAATAACACTTGTGAATATAATAATATTTTATTGTTAATTATGGCATGTTCACTATACAAGAATGCTGCTGTTATAGAAAATAAATGCACACCTTCTGACCCATCAGAGGCAACAGACAAGAATTCATTAGCAGCTTTCAATCATGTTAGATTAAATAAGAAGGGTGTGTTCAAAAAGCGGCGTAAGCATTGTCGAGCGTGTATTCTCCGATCTCAATCCTGCTGTGAGTCATCTCTTAGATACGAGGAAACTGCAAGCACTGCATGTCTCAACTCATTTACTGAACACTTTTTAAATTAAACAAAAACATCTCAGTTTGTTTACCATGGAAAAAGCCTACAAATTTTCCCTTTCCCCTTATGATAAAGATGCTGCCTAAAAAACAGCTTTATTTATAGTATTAAGCAGACAGTGTGCCGATGCTTTACTAGTTTTCCCATAGAGATATTAAGTGTTCATATTTG